>CAXARA010000948.1:0-100981 GCA_963971135.1 Stenus bimaculatus | reverse complement strand
AACAAAAACTGCTGTAACTTTTTTATTTCTTTATAAAAAAATGTATATTTTGTTTAAATAATTTTATTTTCATGAAATCTAATTAGAAATGTAGTTTTAAAATTTTCGGTCGATTATTTTTAAAATTATACCAAAAAAACGTTTTTCTTAAAAATCAAACTAAAACTGCTGTAACTTTTTTATTTCTTTATAAAAAAATGTAAATTTTGTTTAAATAATATTATTTTCATAAAATCTAATTAGAAATGTAGTTTTAAAATTTTTCGGACGATTACTTTTAAAATTATATCAAAAAAACGTTATTTTTTAGAAATAATGCGTTTTTCTTAAAAATCAAACAAAAACTGCTGTAGCTTTTTTATTTCTTTATAAAAAAATGTAAATTTTGTTTAAATAATTTTATTTTCATGAAATCTATTTAGAAATGTAGTTTTAAAATTTTTCGGTCGATTATTTTTAAAATTATACCAAAAAAACGTTTTTCTTAAAAATCACACAAAAACTGCAGAAACTTTTTTATTTCTTTATAAAAAAATGTAAATTTTGTTTAAATAATTTTATTTTCATGAAATCTAATTAGAAATGTAGTTTTAAAATTTTTCGGACGATTACTTTTAAAATTATATCAAAAAAACGTTATTTTTTAGAAATAATGCGTTTTTCTTAAAAATCAAACAAAAACTGCTGTAACTTTTTTATTTCTTTATAAAAAAATGTAAATTTTGTTTAAATAATTTTATTTTCATGAAATCTAATTAGAAATGTAGTTTTAAAATTTTTCGGTCGAATATTTTTAAAATTATACCAAAAAAACGTTTTTCTTAAAATTCAAACTAAAACTGCTGTAACTTTTTTATTTCTTTATAAAAAAATGTAAATTTTGTTTAAATAATTTTATTTTCATGAAATCTAATTAGAAATGTAGTTTTAAAATTTTTCGGTCGATTATTTTTAAAATTATACCAAAAAAACGTTTTTCTTAAAAATCACACAAAAACTGCAGAAACTTTTTTATTTCTTTATAAAAAAATGTAAATTTTGTTTAAATAATTTTATTTTCATGAAATCTAATTAGAAATGTAGTTTTAAAATTTTTCGGACGATTACTTTTAAAATTATATCAAAAAAACGTTATTTTTTAGAAATAATGCGTTTTTCTTAAAAATCAAACAAAAACTGCTGTAACTTTTTTATTTCTTTATAAAAAAATGTAAATTTTGTTTAAATAATTTTATTTTCATGAAATCTAATTAGAAATGTAGTTTTAAAATTTTTCGGTCGATTATTTTTAAAATTATACCAAAAAAACGTTTTTCTTAAAAATCACACAAAAACTGCAGAAACTTTTTTATTTCTTTATAAAAAAATGTAAATTTTGTTTAAATAATTTTATTTTCATGAAATCTAATTAGAAATGTAGTTTTAAAATTTTTCGGACGATTACTTTTAAAATTATATCAAAAAAACGTTATTTTTTAGAAATAATGCGTTTTTCTTAAAAATCAAACAAAAACTGCTGTAACTTTTTTATTTCTTTATAAAAAAATGTAAATTTTGTTTAAATAATTTTATTTTCATGAAATCTAATTAGAAATGTAGTTTTAAAATTTTTCGGTCGATTATTTTTAAAATTATACCAAAAAAACGTTTTTCTTAAAAATCAAACTAAAACTGCTGTAACTTTTTTATTTCTTTATAAAAAAATGTAAATTTTGTTTAAATAATATTATTTTCATGAAATCTAATTAGAAATGTAGTTTTAAAATTTTTCGGACGATTACTTTTAAAATTATATCAAAAAAACGTTATTTTTTAGAAATAATGCGTTTTTCTTAAAAATCAAACAAAAACTGCTGTAACTTTTTTATTTCTTTATAAAAAAATGTAAATTTTGTTTAAATAATTTTATTTTCATGAAATCTAATTAGAAATGTAGTTTTAAAATTTTTCGGTCGATTATTTTTAAAATTATACCAAAAAAACGTTTTTCTTAAAAATCAAACTAAAACTGCTGTAACTTTTTTATTTCTTTATAAAAAAATGTAAATTTTGTTTAAATAATATTATTTTCATGAAATCTAATTAGAAATGTAGTTTTAAAATTTTTCGGACGATTACTTTTAAAATTATATCAAAAAAACGTTATTTTTTAGAAATAATGCGTTTTTCTTAAAAATCAAACAAAAACTGCTGTAACTTTTTTATTTCTTTATAAAAAAATGTAAATTTTGTTTAAATAATTTTATTTTCATAAAATCTAATTAGAAATGTAGTTTTAAAATTTTTCGGTCGATTATTTTTAAAATTATACCAAAAAAACGTTTTTCTTAAAAATCACACAAAAACTGCAGAAACTTTTTTATTTCTTTATAAAAAAATGTAAATTTTGTTTAAATAATTTTATTTTCATGAAATCTAATTAGAAATGTAGTTTTAAAATTTTTCGGACGATTACTTTTAAAATTATATCAAAAAAACGTTATTTTTTAGAAATAATGCGTTTTTCTTAAAAATCAAACAAAAACTGCTGTAACTTTTTTATTTCTTTATAAAAAAATGTAAATTTTGTTTAAATAATTTTATTTTCATGAAATCTAATTAGAAATGTAGTTTTAAAATTTTTCGGTCGATTATTTTTAAAATTATACCAAAAAAACGTTTTTCTTAAAAATCACACAAAAACTGCAGAAACTTTTTTATTTCTTTATAAAAAAATGTAAATTTTGTTTAAATAATATTATTTTCATGAAATCTAATTAGAAATGTAGTTTTAAAATTTTTCGGACGATTACTTTTAAAATTATATCAAAAAAACGTTATTTTTTAGAAATAATGCGTTTTTCTTAAAAATCAAACAAAAACTGCTGTAACTTTTTTATTTCTTTATAAAAAAATGTATATTTTGTTTAAATAATTTTATTTTCATGAAATCTAATTAGAAATGTAGTTTTAAAATTTTTCGGTCGATTATTTTTAAAATTATACCAAAAAAACGTTTTTCTTAAAAATCAAACTAAAACTGCTGTAACTTTTTTATTTCTTTATAAAAAAATGTAAATTTTGTTTAAATAATATTATTTTCATGAAATCTAATTAGAAATGTAGTTTTAAAATTTTTCGGACGATTACTTTTAAAATTATATCAAAAAAACGTTATTTTTTAGAAATAATGCGTTTTTCTTAAAAATCAAACAAAAACTGTTTTAACTTTTTTATTTCTTTATAAAAAAATGTAAATTTTGTTTAAATAATTTTATTTTCATGAAATCTATTTAGAAATGTAGTTTTAAAATTTTTCGGTCGATTATTTTTAAAATTATACCAAAAAAACGTTTTTCTTAAAAATCACACAAAAACTGCAGAAACTTTTTTATTTCTTTATAAAAAAATGTAAATTTTGTTTAAATAATTTTATTTTCATGAAATCTAATTAGAAATGTAGTTTTAAAATTTTTCGGACGATTACTTTTAAAATTATATCAAAAAAACGTTATTTTTTAGAAATAATGCGTTTTTCTTAAAAATCAAACAAAAACTGCTGTAACTTTTTTATTTCTTTATAAAAAAATGTAAATTTTGTTTAAATAATTTTATTTTCATGAAATCTAATTAGAAATGTAGTTTTAAAATTTTTCGGTCGATTATTTTTAAAATTATACCAAAAAAACGTTTTTCTTAAAAATCACACAAAAACTGCAGAAACTTTTTTATTTCTTTATAAAAAAATGTAAATTTTGTTTAAATAATTTTATTTTCATGAAATCTAATTAGAAATGTAGTTTTAAAATTTTTCGGACGATTACTTTTAAAATTATATCAAAAAAACGTTATTTTTTAGAAATAATGCGTTTTTCTTAAAAATCAAACAAAAACTGCTGTAACTTTTTTATTTCTTTATAAAAAAATGTAAATTTTGTTTAAATAATTTTATTTTCATGAAATCTAATTAGAAATGTAGTTTTAAAATTTTTCGGTCGAATATTTTTAAAATTATACCAAAAAAACGTTTTTCTTAAAAATCAAACTAAAACTGCTGTAACTTTTTTATTTCTTTATAAAAAAATGTAAATTTTGTTTAAATAATATTATTTTCATGAAATCTAATTAGAAATGTAGTTTTAAAATTTTTCGGACGATTACTTTTAAAATTATATCAAAAAAACGTTATTTTTTAGAAATAATGCGTTTTTCTTAAAAATCAAACAAAAACTGCTGTAACTTTTTTATTTCTTTATAAAAAATGTAAATTTTGTTTAAATAATTTTATTTTCATGAAATCTAATTAGAAATGTAGTTTTAAAATTTTTCGGGCGATTATTTTTAAAATTATACCAAAAAAACGTTTTTCTTAAAAATCAAACTAAAACTGCTGTAACTTTTTTATTTCTTTATAAAAAAATGTAAATTTTGTTTAAATAATATTATTTTCATGAAATCTAATTAGAAATGTAGTTTTAAAATTTTTCGGACGATTACTTTTAAAATTATATCAAAAAAACGTTATTTTTTTAGAAATAATGCGTTTTTCTTAAAAATCAAACAAAAACTGCTGTAACTTTTTTATTTCTTTATAAAAAAATGTAAATTTTGTTTAAATAATTTTATTTTCATGATTATTTTTAAAATTATACCAAAAAAACGTTTTTCTTAAAAATCAAACTAAAACTGCTGTAACTTTTTTATTTCTTTATAAAAAAATGTAAATTTTGTTTAAATAATTTTATTTTCATGAAATCTAATTAGAAATGTAGTTTTAAAATTTTTCGGTCGATTATTTTTAAAATTATACCAAAAAAACGTTTTTCTTAAAAATCACACAAAAACTGCAGAAACTTTTTTATTTCTTTATAAAAAAATGTAAATTTTGTTTAAATAATTTTATTTTCATGAAATCTAATTAGAAATGTAGTTTTAAAATTTTTCGGACGATTACTTTTAAAATTATATCAAAAAAACGTTATTTTTTAGAAATAATGCGTTTTTCTTAAAAATCCAACAAAAACTGCTGTAACTTTTTTATTTCTTTATAAAAAAATGTAAATTTTGTTTAAATAATTTTATTTTCATGAAATCTAATTAGAAATGTAGTTTCAAAATTTTTCGGTCAATTATTTTTAAAATTATACCAAAAAAACGTTTTTCTTAAAAATCACACAAAAACTGCAGAAACTTTTTTATTTCTTTATAAAAAAATGTAAATTTTGTTTAAATAATATTATTTTCATGAAATCTAATTAGAAATCTAGTTTTAAAATTTTTCGGATGATTACTTTTAAAATTATATCAAAAAAACGTTATTTTTTAGAAATAATGCGTTTTTCTTAAAAATCAAACAAAAACTGCTGTAACTTTTTTATTTCTTTATAAAAAAATGTAAATTTTGTTTAAATAATTTTATTTTCATGAAATCTAATTAGAAATGTAGTTTTAAAATTTTTCGGTCGATTATTTTTAAAATTATACCAAAAAAACGTTTTTCTTAAAAATCAAACTAAAACTGCTGTAACTTTTTTATTTCTTTATAAAAAAATGTAAATTTTGTTTAAATAATATTATTTTCATGAAATCTAATTAGAAATGTAGTTTTAAAATTTTTCGGACGATTACTTTTAAAATTATATCAAAAAAACGTTATTTTTTAGAAATAATGCGTTTTTCTTAAAAATCAAACAAAAACTGCTGTAACTTTTTTATTTCTTTATAAAAAAATGTAAATTTTGTTTAAATAATTTTATTTTCATGAAATCTAATTAGAAATGTAGTTTTAAAATTTTTCGGTCGATTATTTTTAAAATTATACCAAAAAAACGTTTTTCTTAAAAATCACACAAAAACTGCAGAAACTTTTTTATTTCTTAATAAAAAAATGTAAATTTTGTTTAAATAATTTTATTTTCATGAAATCTAATTAGAAATGTAGTTTTAAAATTTTTCGGACGATTACTTTTAAAATTATATCAAAAAAACGTTATTTTTTAGAAATAATGCGTTTTTCTTAAAAATCAAACAAAAACTGCTGTAACTTTTTTATTTCTTTATAAAAAAATGTAAATTTTGTTTAAATAATTTTATTTTCATGAAATCTAATTAGAAATGTAGCTTTAAAATTTTTCGGTCGATTATTTTTAAAATTATACCAAAAAAACGTTTTTCTTAAAAATCACACAAAAACTGCAGAAACTTTTTTATTTCTTTATAAAAAAATGTAAATTTTGTTTAAATAATATTATTTTCATGAAATCTAATTAGAAATGTAGTTTTAAAATTTTTCGGACGATTACTTTTAAAATTATATCAAAAAAACGTTATTTTTTAGAAATAATGCGTTTTTCTTAAAAATCAAACAAAAACTGCTGTAACTTTTTTATTTCTTTATAAAAAAATGTAAATTTTGTTTAAATAATTTTATTTTCATGAAATCTAATTAGAAATGTAGTTTTAAAATTTTTCGGTCGATTATTTTTAAAATTATACCAAAAAAACCTTTTTCTTAAAAATCAATCTAAAACTGCTGTAACTTTTTTATTTCTTTATAAAAAAATGTAAATTTTGTTTAAATAATATTATTTTCATGAAATCTAATTAGAAATGTAGTTTTAAAATTTTTCGGACGATTACTTTTAAAATTATATCAAAAAAACGTTATTTTTTAGAAATAATGCGTTTTTCTTAAAAATCAAACAAAAACTGCTGTAACTTTTTTATTTCTTTATAAAAAAATGTAAATTTTGTTTAAATAATTTTATTTTCATGAAATCTAATTAGAAATGTAGTTTTAAAATTTTTCGGTCGATTATTTTTAAAATTATACCAAAAAAACGTTTTTCTTAAAAATCACACAAAAACTGCAGAAACTTTTTTATTTCTTTATAAAAAAATTTAAATTTTGTTTAAATAATATTATTTTCATGAAATATAATTAGAAATGTAGTTTTAAAATTTTTCGGACGATTACTTTTAAAATTATATCAAAAAAACGTTATTTTTTAGAAATAATGCGTTTTTCTTAAAAATCAAACAAAAACTGCTGTAACTTTTTTATTTCTTTATAAAAAAATGTAAATTTTGTTTAAATAATTTTATTTTCATGAAATCTAATTAGAAATGTAGTTTTAAAATTTTTCGGTCGATTATTTTTAAAATTATACCAAAAAAACGTTTTTCTTAAAAATCACACAAAAACTGCAGAAACTTTTTTATTTCTTTATAAAAAAATGTAAATTTTGTTTAAATAATTTTATTTTCATGAAATCTAATTAGAAATGTAGTTTTAAAATTTTTCGGTCGATTATTTTTAAAATTATACCAAAAAAACGTTTTTCTTAAAAATCAAACTAAAACTGCTGTAACTTTTTTATTTCTTTATAAAAAAATGTAAATTTTGTTTAAATAATATTATTTTCATGAAATCTAATTAGAAATGTAGTTTTAAAATTTTTCGGACGATTACTTTTAAAATTATATCAAAAAAACGTTATTTTTTAGAAATAATGCGTTTTTCTTAAAAATCAAACAAAAACTGCTGTAACTTTTTTATTTCTTTATAAAAAAATGTAAATTTTGTTTAAATAATTTTATTTTCATGAAATCTAATTAGAAATGTAGTTTTAAAATTTTTCGGTCGATTATTTTTAAAATTATACCAAAAAAACGTTTTTCTTAAAAATCACACAAAAACTGCAGAAACTTTTTTATTTCTTTATAAAAAAATGTAAATTTTGTTTAAATAATTTTATTTTCATGAAATCTAATTAGAAATGTAGTTTTAAAATTTTTCGGACGATTACTTTTAAAATTATATCAAAAAAACGTTATTTTTTAGAAATAATGCGTTTTTCTTAAAAATCAAACAAAAACTGCTGTAACTTTTTTATTTCTTTATAAAAAAATGTAAATTTTGTTTAAATAATTTTATTTTCATGAAATCTAATTAGAAATGTAGTTTTAAAATTTTTCGGTCGATTATTTTTAAAATTATACCAAAAAAACGTTTTTCTTAAAAATCAAACTAAAACTGCTGTAACTTTTTTATTTCTTTATAAAAAAATGTAAATTTTGTTTAAATAATATTATTTTCATGAAATCTAATTAGAAATGTAGTTTTAAAATTTTTCGGACGATTACTTTTAAAATTATATCAAAAAAACGTTATTTTTTAGAAATAATGCGTTTTTCTTAAAAATCAAACAAAAACTGCTGTAACTTTTTTATTTCTTTATAAAAAAATGTAAATTTTGTTTAAATAATTTTATTTTCATGAAATCTAATTAGAAATGTAGTTTTAAAATTTTTCGGACGATTACTTTTAAAATTATATCAAAAAAACGTTATTTTTTAGAAATAATGCGTTTTTCTTAAAAATCAAACAAAAACTGCTGTAACTTTTTTATTTCTTTATAAAAAAATGTAAATTTTGTTTAAATAATTTTATTTTCATGAAATCTAATTAGAAATGTAGTTTTAAAATTTTTCGGTCGATTATTTTTAAAATTATACCAAAAAAACGTTTTTCTTAAAAATCACACAAAAACTGCAGAAACTTTTTTATTTCTTTATAAAAAAATGTAAATTTTGTTTAAATAATTTTATTTTCATGAAATCTAATTAGAAATGTAGTTTTAAAATTTTTCGGACGATTACTTTTAAAATTATATCAAAAAAACGTTATTTTTTAGAAATAATGCGTTTTTCTTAAAAATCAAACAAAAACTGCTGTAACTTTTTTATTTCTTTATAAAAAAATGTAAATTTTGTTTAAATAATTTTATTTTCATGAAATCTAATTAGAAATGTAGTTTTAAAATTTTTCGGTCGATTATTTTTAAAATTATACCAAAAAAACGTTTTTCTTAAAAATCAAACTAAAACTGCTGTAACTTTTTTATTTCTTTATAAAAAAATGTAAATTTTGTTTAAATAATATTATTTTCATGAAATCTAATTAGAAATGTAGTTTTAAAATTTTTCGGACGATTACTTTTAAAATTATATCAAAAAAACGTTATTTTTTAGAAATAATGCGTTTTTCTTAAAAATCAAACAAAAACTGCTGTAACTTTTTTATTTCTTTATAAAAAAATGTAAATTTTGTTTAAATATTTTTATTTTCATGAAATCTAATTAGAAATGTAGTTTTAAAATTTTTCGGTCGATTATTTTTAAAATTATACCAAAAAAACGTTTTTCTTAAAAATCACACAAAAACTGCAGAAACTTTTTTATTTCTTTATAAAAAAATGTAAATTTTGTTTAAATAATTTTATTTTCATGAAATCTAATTAGAAATGTAGTTTTAAAATTTTTCGGACGATTACTTTTAAAATTATATCAAAAAAACGTTATTTTTTAGAAATAATGCGTTTTTCTTAAAAATCAAACAAAAACTGCTGTAACTTTTTTATTTCTTTATAAAAAAATGTAAATTTTGTTTAAATAATTTTATTTTCATGAAATCTAATTAGAAATGTAGTTTTAAAATTTTTCGGTCGATTATTTTTAAAATTATACCAAAAAAACGTTTTTCTTAAAAATCAAACTAAAACTGCTGTAACTTTTTTATTTCTTTATAAAAAAATGTAAATTTTGTTTAAATAATATTATTTTCATGAAATCTAATTAGAAATGTAGTTTTAAAATTTTTCGGACGATTACTTTTAAAATTATATCAAAAAAACGTTATTTTTTAGAAATAATGCGTTTTTCTTAAAAATCAAACAAAAACTGCTGTAACTTTTTTATTTCTTTATAAAAAAATGTAAATTTTGTTTAAATAATTTTATTTTCATGAAATCTAATTAGAAATGTAGTTTTAAAATTTTTCGGACGATTACTTTTAAAATTATATCAAAAAAACGTTATTTTTTAGAAATAATGCGTTTTTCTTAAAAATCAAACAAAAACTGCTGTAACTTTTTTATTTCTTTATAAAAAAATGTAAATTTTGTTTAAATAATTTTATTTTCATGAAATCTAATTAGAAATGTAGTTTTAAAATTTTTCGGTCGATTATTTTTAAAATTATACCAAAAAAACGTTTTTCTTAAAAATCACACAAAAACTGCAGAAACTTTTTTATTTCTTTATAAAAAAATGTAAATTTTGTTTAAATAATTTTATTTTCATGAAATCTAATTAGAAATGTAGTTTTAAAATTTTTCGGACGATTACTTTTAAAATTATATCAAAAAAACGTTATTTTTTAGAAATAATGCGTTTTTCTTAAAAATCAAACAAAAACTGCTGTAACTTTTTTATTTCTTTATAAAAAAATGTAAATTTTGTTTAAATAATTTTATTTTCATGAAATCTAATTAGAAATGTAGTTTTAAAATTTTTCGGTCGATTATTTTTAAAATTATACCAAAAAAACGTTTTTCTTAAAAATCAAACTAAAACTGCTGTAACTTTTTTATTTCTTTATAAAAAAATGTAAATTTTGTTTAAATAATATTATTTTCATGAAATCTAATTAGAAATGTAGTTTTAAAATTTTTCGGACGATTACTTTTAAAATTATATCAAAAAAACGTTATTTTTTAGAAATAATGCGTTTTTCTTAAAAATCAAACAAAAACTGCTGTAACTTTTTTATTTCTTTATAAAAAAATGTAAATTTTGTTTAAATAATTTTATTTTCATGAAATCTAATTAGAAATGTAGTTTTAAAATTTTTCGGTCGATTATTTTTAAAATTATACCAAAAAAACGTTTTTCTTAAAAATCACACAAAAACTGCAGAAACTTTTTTATTTCTTTATAAAAAAATGTAAATTTTGTTTAAATAATTTTATTTTCATGAAATCTAATTAGAAATGTAGTTTTAAAATTTTTCGGACGATTACTTTTAAAATTATATCAAAAAAACGTTATTTTTTAGAAATAATGCGTTTTTCTTAAAAATCAAACAAAAACTGCTGTAACTTTTTTATTTCTTTATAAAAAAATGTAAATTTTGTTTAAATAATTTTATTTTCATGAAATCTAATTAGAAATGTAGTTTTAAAATTTTTCGGTCGATTATTTTTAAAATTATACCAAAAAAACGTTTTTCTTAAAAATCAAACTAAAACTGCTGTAACTTTTTTATTTCTTTATAAAAAAATGTAAATTTTGTTTAAATAATATTATTTTCATGAAATCTAATTAGAAATGTAGTTTTAAAATTTTTCGGTCGATTATTTTTAAAATTATACCAAAAAAACGTTTTTCTTAAAAATCACACAAAAACTGCAGAAACTTTTTTATTTCTTTATAAAAAAATGTAAATTTTGTTTAAATAATTTTATTTTCATGAAATCTAATTAGAAATGTAGTTTTAAAATTTTTCGGTCGATTATTTTTAAAATTATACCAAAAAAACGTTTTTCTTAAAAATCACACAAAAACTGCAGAATCTTTTTTATTTCTTTATAAAAAAATGTAAATTTTGTTTAAATAATATTATTTTCATGAAATCTAATTAGAAATGTAGTTTTAAAATTTTTCGGACGATTACTTTTAAAATTATATCAAAAAAACGTTATTTTTTAGAAATAATGCGTTTTTCTTAAAAATCAAACAAAAACTGCTGTAACTTTTTTATTTCTTTATAAAAAAATGTAAATTTTGTTTAAATAATTTTATTTTCATGAAATCTAATTTGAAATGTAGTTTTAAAATTTTTCGGTCGATTATTTTTAAAATTATACCAAAAAAACGTTTTTCTTAAAAATCACACAAAAACTGCAGAAACTTTTTTATTTTTTTATAAAAAAATGTAAATTTTGTTTAAATAATATTATTTTCATGAAATCTAATTAGAAATGTAGTTTTAAAATTTTTCGGACGATTACTTTTAAAATTATATCAAAAAAACGTTATTTTTTAGAAATAATGCGTTTTTCTTAAAAATCAAACAAAAACTGCTGTAACTTTTTTATTTCTTTATAAAAAAATGTAAATTTTGTTTAAATAATTTTATTTTCATGAAATCTAATTAGAAATGTAGTTTTAAAATTTTTCGGTCGATTATTTTTAAAATTATACCAAAAAAACGTTTTTCTTAAAAATCACACAAAAACTGCAGAAACTTTTTTATTTCTTTATAAAAAAATGTAAATTTTGTTTAAATAATATTATTTTCATGAAATCTAATTAGAAATGTAGTTTTAAAATTTTTCGGACGATTTTATTTTAAAATTATATCAAAAAAACGTTATTTTTTAGAAATAATGCGTTTTTCTTAAAAATCAAACAAAAACTGCTGTAACTTTTTTATTTCTTTATAAAAAAATGTAAATTTTGTTTAAATAATATTATTTTCATGAAATCTAATTAGAAATGTAGTTTTAAAATTTTTCGGACGATTACTTTTAAAATTATATCAAAAAAACGTTATTTTTTAGAAATAATGCGTTTTTCTTAAAAATCAAACAAAAACTGCTGTAACTTTTTTATTTCTTTATAAAAAAATGTAAATTTTGTTTAAATAATTTTATTTTTATGAAATCTAATTAGAAATGTAGTTTTAAAATTTTTCGGTCGATTATTTTTAAAATTATACCAAAAAAACGTTTTTCTTAAAAATCAAACTAAAACTGCTGTAACTTTTTTATTTCTTTATAAAAAAATGTAAATTTTGTTTAAATAATATTATTTTCATGAAATCTAATTAGAAATGTAGTTTTAAAATTTTTCGGACGATTACTTTTAAAATTATATCAAAAAAACGTTATTTTTTAGAAATAATGCGTTTTTCTTAAAAATCAAACAAAAACTGCTGTAACTTTTTTATTTCTTTATAAAAAAATGTAAATTTTGTTTAAATAATTTTATTTTCATGAAATCTAATTAGAAATGTAGTTTTAAAATTTTTCGGTCGATTATTTTTAAAATTATACCAAAAAAACGTTTTTCTTAAAAATCAAACTAAAACTGCTGTAACTTTTTTATTTCTTTATAAAAAAATGTAAATTTTGTTTAAATAATATTATTTTCATGAAATCTAATTAGAAATGTAGTATTAAAATTTTTCGGTCGATTATTTTTAAAATTATACCAAAAAAACGTTTTTCTTAAAAATCAAACTAAAACTGCTGTAACTTTTTTATTTCTTTATAAAAAAATGTAAATTTTGTTTAAATAATATTATTTTCATGAAATCTAATTAGAAATGTAGTTTTAAAATTTTTCGGACGATTACTTTTAAAATTATATCAAAAAAACGTTATTTTTTAGAAATAATGCGTTTTTCTTAAAAATCAAACAAAAACTGCTGTAACTTTTTTATTTCTTTATAAAAAAATGTAAATTTTGTTTAAATAATTTTATTTTCATGAAATCTAATTAGAAATGTAGTTTTAAAATTTTTCGGTCGATTATTTTTAAAATTATACCAAAAAAACGTTTTTCTTAAAAATCACACAAAAACTGCAGAAACTTTTTTATTTCTTTATAAAAAAATGTAAATTTTGTTTAAATAATATTATTTTCATGAAATCTAATTAGAAATGTAGTTTTAAAATTTTTCGGACGATTACTTTTAAAATTATATCAAAAAAACGTTATTTTTTAGAAATAATGCGTTTTTCTTAAAAATCAAACAAAAACTGCTGTAACTTTTTTATTTCTTTATAAAAAAATGTAAATTTTGTTTAAATAATTTTATTTTCATGAAATCTAATTAGAAATGTAGTTTTAAAATTTTTCGGTCGATTATTTTTAAAATTATACCAAAAAAACGTTTTTCTTAAAAATCAAACTAAAACTGCTGTAACTTTTTTATTTCTTTATAAAAAAATGTAAATTTTGTTTAAATAATATTATTTTCATGAAATCTAATTAGAAATGTAGTTTTAAAATTTTTCGGAAGATTACTTTTAAAATTATATCAAAAAAACTTTATTTTTTAGAAATAATGCGTTTTTCTTAAAAATCAAACAAAAACTGCTGTAACTTTTTTATTTCTTTTTAAAAAAATGTAAATTTTGTTTAAATAATATTATTTTCATGAAATCTAATTAGAAATGTAGTTTTAAAATTTTTCGGACGATTACTTTTAAAATTATATCAAAAAAACTTTATTTTTTAGAAATAATGCGTTTTTCTTAAAAATCAAACAAAAACTGCTGTAACTTTTTTATTTCTTTATAAAAAAATGTAAATTTTGTTTAAATAATTTTATTTTCATGAAATCTAATTAGAAATGTAGTTTTAAAATTTTTCGGTCGATTATTTTTAAAATTATACCAAAAAAACGTTTTTCTTAAAAATCAAACTAAAACTGCTGTAACTTTTTTATTTCTTTATAAAAAAATGTAAATTTTGTTTAAATAATATTATTTTCATGAAATCTAATTAGAAATGTAGTTTTAAAATTTTTCGGACGATTACTTTTAAAATTATATCAAAAAAACGTTATTTTTTAGAAATAATGCGTTTTTCTTAAAAATCAAACAAAAACTGCTGTAACTTTTTTATTTCTTTTTAAAAAAATGTAAATTTTGTTTAAATAATATTATTTTCATGAAATCTAATTAGAAATGTAGTTTTAAAATTTTTCGGACGATTACTTTTAAAATTATATCAAAAAAACGTTATTTTTTAGAAATAATGCGTTTTTCTTAAAAATCAAACAAAAACTGCTGTAACTTTTTTATTTCTTTATAAAAAAATGTAAATTTTGTTTAAATAATTTTATTTTCATGAAATCTAATTAGAAATGTAGTTTTAAAATTTTTCGGTCGATTATTTTTAAAATTATACCAAAAAAACGTTTTTCTTAAAAATCACACAAAAACTGCAGAAACTTTTTTATTTCTTTATAAAAAAATGTAAATTTTGTTTAAATAATTTTATTTTCATGAAATCTAATTAGAAATGTAGTTTTAAAATTTTTCGGATGATTACTTTTAAAATTATATCAAAAAAACGTTATTTTTTAGAAATAATGCGTTTTTCTTAAAAATCAAACAAAAACTGCTGTAACTTTTTTATTTCTTTATAAAAAAATGTAAATTTTGTTTAAATAATTTTATTTTCATGAAATCTAATTAGAAATGTAGTTTCAAAATTTTTCGATCGATTATTTTTAAAATTATACCAAAAAAACGTTTTTCTTAAAAATCACACAAAAACTGCAGAAACTTTTTTATTTCTTTATAAAAAAATGTAAATTTTGTTTAAATAATTTTATTTTCATGAAATCTAATTAGAAATGTAGTTTTAAAATTTTTCGGACGATTACTTTTAAAATTATATCAAAAAAACGTTATTTTTTAGAAATAATGCGTTTTTCTTAAAAATCAAACAAAAACTGCTGTAACTTTTTTATTTCTTTATAAAAAAATGTAAATTTTGTTTAAATAATTTTATTTTCATGAAATCTAATTAGAAATGTAGTTTTAAAATTTTTCGGTCGATTATTTTTAAAATTATACCAAAAAAACGTTTTTCTTAAAAATCACACAAAAACTGCAGAAACTTTTTTATTTCTTTATAAAAAAATGTAAATTTTGTTTAAATAATATTATTTTCATGAAATCTAATTAGAAATGTAGTTTTAAAATTTTTCGGACGATTACTTTTAAAATTATATCAAAAAAACGTTATTTTTTAGAAATAATGCGTTTTTCTTAAAAATCAAACAAAAACTGCTGTAACTTTTTTATTTCTTTATAAAAAATGTAAATTTTGTTTAAATAATTTTATTTTCATGAAATCTAATTAGAAATGTAGTTTTAAAATTTTTCGGTCGATTATTTATAAAATTATACCAAAAAAACGTTTTTCTTAAAAATCAAACTAAAACTGCTGTAACTTTTTTATTTCTTTATAAAAAAATGTAAATTTTGTTTAAATAATATTATTTTCATGAAATCTAATTAAAAATGTAGTTTTAAAATTTTTCGGACGATTACTTTTAAAATTATATCAAAAAAACGTTATTTTTTAGAAATAATGCGTTTTTCTTAAAATCAAACAAAAACTGCTGTAACTTTTTTATTTCTTTATAAAAAAATGTAAATTTTGTTTAAATAATTTTATTTTCATGAAATCTAATTAGAAATGTAGTTTTAAAATTTTTCGGTCGATTATTTTTAAAATTATACCAAAAAAACGTTTTTCTTAAAAATCACACAAAAACTGCAGAAACTTTTTTATTTCTTTATAAAAAAATGTAAATTTTGTTTAAATAATATTATTTTCATGAAATCTAATTAGAAATGTAGTTTTAAAATTTTTCGGACGATTACTTTTAAAATTATATCAAAAAAACGTTATTTTTTAGAAATAATGCGTTTTTCTTAAAAATCAAACAAAAACTGCTGTAACTTTTTTATTTCTTTATAAAAAAATGTAAATTTTGTTTAAATAATTTTATTTTCATGAAATCTAATTAGAAATGTAGTTTTAAAATTTTTCGGTCGATTATTTTTAAAATTATACCAAAAAAACATTTTTCTTAAAAATCAAACTAAAACTGCTGTAACTTTTTTATTTCTTTATAAAAAAATGTAAATTTTGTTTAAATAATATTATTTACATGAAATCTAATTAGAAATGTAGTTTTAAAATTTTTCGGACGATTACTTTTAAAATTATATCAAAAAAACGTTATTTTTTAGAAATAATGCGTTTTTCTTAAAAATCAAACAAAAACTGCTGTAACTTTTTTATTTCTTTATAAAAAAATGTAAATTTTGTTTAAATAATTTTATTTTCATGAAATCTAATTAGAAATGTAGTTTTAAAATTTTTCGGTCGATTATTTTTAAAATTATACCAAAAAAACGTTTTTCTTAAAAATCACACAAAAACTGCAGAAACTTTTTTATTTCTTTATAAAAAAATGTAAATTTTGTTTAAATAATTTTATTTTCATGAAATCTAATTAGAAATGTAGTTTTAAAATTTTTCGGACGATTACTTTTAAAATTATATCAAAAAAACGTTATTTTTTCGAAATAATGCGTTTTTCTTAAAAATCAAACAAAAACTGCTGTAACTTTTTTATTTCTTTATAAAAAAATGTAAATTTTGTTTAAATAATTTTATTTTCATGAAATCTAATTAGAAATGTAGTTTTAAAATTTTTCGGTCGATTATTTTTAAAATTATAACAAAAAAACGTTTTTCTTAAAAATCAAACTAAAACTGCTGTAACTTTTTTATTTCTTTATAAAAAAATGTAAATTTTGTTTAAATAATATTATTTTCATGAAATCTAATTAGAAATGTAGTTTTAAAATTTTTCGGACGATTACTTTTAAAATTATATCAAAAAAACGTTATTTTTTAGAAATAATGCGTTTTTCTTAAAAATCAAACAAAAACTGCTGTAACTTTTTTATTTCTTTATAAAAAAATGTAAATTTTGTTTAAATAATTTTATTTTCATGAAATCTAATTAGAAATGTAGTTTTAAAATTTTTCGGTCGATTATTTTTAAAATTATACCAAAAAAACGTTTTTCTTAAAAATCACACAAAAACTGCAGAAACTTTTTTATTTCTTTATAAAAAAATGTAAATTTTGTTTAAATAATTTTATTTTCATGAAATCTAATTAGAAATGTAGTTTTAAAATTTTTCGGACGATTACTTTTAAAATTATATCAAAAAAACGTTATTTTTTAGAAATAATGCGTTTTTCTTAAAAATCAAACACAAACTGCTGTAACTTTTTTATTTCTTTATAAAAAAATGTAAATTTTGTTTAAATAATTTTATTTTCATGAAATCTAATTAGAAATGTAGTTTTAAAATTTTTCGGTCGATTATTTTTAAAATTATACCAAAAAAACGTTTTTCTTAAAAATCACACAAAAACTGCAGAAACTTTTTTATTTTTTTATAAAAAAATGTAAATTTTGTTTAAATAATATTATTTTCATGAAATCTAATTAGAAATGTAGTTTTAAAATTTTTCGGACGATTACTTTTAAAATTATATCAAAAAAACGTTATTTTTTAGAAATAATGCGTTTTTCTTAAAAATCAAACAAAAACTGCTGTAACTTTTTTATTTCTTTATAAAAAAATGTAAATTTTGTTTAAATAATTTTATTTTCATGAAATCTAATTAGAAATGTAGTTTTAAAATTTTTCGGTCGATTATTTTTAAAATTATACCAAAAAAACGTTTTTCTTAAAAATCACACAAAAACTGCAGAAACTTTTTTATTTCTTTATAAAAAAATGTAAATTTTGTTTAAATAATATTATTTTCATGAAATCTAATTAGAAATGTAGTTTTAAAATTTTTCGGACGATTACTTTTAAAATTATATCAAAAAAACGTTATTTTTTAGAAATAATGCGTTTTTCTTAAAAATCAAACAAAAACTGCTGTAACTTTTTTATTTCTTTATAAAAAAATGTAAATTTTGTTTAAATAATATTATTTTCATGAAATCTAATTAGAAATGTAGTTTTAAAATTTTTCGGACGATTACTTTTAAAATTATATCAAAAAAACGTTATTTTTTAGAAATAATGCGTTTTTCTTAAAAATCAAACAAAAACTGCTGTAACTTTTTTATTTCTTTATAAAAAAATGTAAATTTTGTTTAAATAATTTTATTTTCATGAAATCTAATTAGAAATGTAGTTTTAAAATTTTTCGGTCGATTATTTTTAAAATTATACCAAAAAAACGTTTTTCTTAAAAATCACACAAAAACTGCAGAAACTTTTTTATTTCTTTATAAAAAAATGTAAATTTTGTTTAAATAATTTTATTTTCATGAAATCTAATTAGAAATGTAGTTTTAAAATTTTTCGGACGATTACTTTTAAAATTATATCAAAAAAACGTTATTTTTTAGAAATAATGCGTTTTTCTTAAAAATCAAACAAAAACTGCTGTAACTTTTTTATTTCTTTATAAAAAAATGTAAATTTTGTTTAAATAATTTTATTTTCATGAAATCTAATTAGAAATGTAGTTTTAAAATTTTTCGGTCGATTATTTTTAAAATTATACCAAAAAAACGTTTTTCTTAAAAATCACACAAAAACTGCAGAAACTTTTTTATTTCTTTATAAAAAAATGTAAATTTTGTTTAAATAATATTATTTTCATGAAATCTAATTAGAAATGTAGTTTTAAAATTTTTCGGACGATTACTTTTAAAATTATATCAAAAAAACGTTATTTTTTAGAAATAATGCGTTTTTCTTAAAAATCAAACAAAAACTGCTGTAACTTTTTTATTTCTTTATAAAAAAATGTAAATTTTGTTTAAATAATTTTATTTTCATGAAATCTAATTAGAAATGTAGTTTTAAAATTTTTCGGTCGATTATTTTTAAAATTATACCAAAAAAACGTTTTTCTTAAAAATCAAACTAAAACTGCTGTAACTTTTTTATTTCTTTATAAAAAAATGTAAATTTTGTTTAAATAATATTATTTTCATGAAATCTAATTAGAAATGTAGTTTTAAAATTTTTCGGACGATTACTTTTAAAATTATATCAAAAAAACGTTATTTTTTAGAAATAATGCGTTTTTCTTAAAAATCAAACAAAAAATGCTGTAACTTTTTTATTTCTTTATAAAAAAATGTAAATTTTGTTTAAATAATTTTATTTTCATGAAATCTAATTAGAAATGTAGTTTTAAAATTTTTCGGTCGATTATTTTTAAAATTATACCAAAAAAACGTTTTTCTTAAAAATCACACAAAAACTGCAGAAACTTTTTTATTTCTTTATAAAAAAATGTAAATTTTGTTTAAATAATTTTATTTTCATGAAATCTAATTAGAAATGTAGTTTTAAAATTTTTCGGACGATTACTTTTAAAATTATATCAAAAAAACGTTATTTTTTCGAAATAATGCGTTTTTCTTAAAAATCAAACAAAAACTGCTGTAACTTTTTTATTTCTTTATAAAAAAATGTAAATTTTGTTTAAATAATTTTATTTTCATGAAATCTAATTAGAAATGTAGTTTTAAAATTTTTCGGTCGATTATTTTTAAAATTATACCAAAAAAACGTTTTTCTTAAAAATCACACAAAAACTGCAGAAACTTTTTTATTTCTTTATAAAAAAATGTAAATTTTGTTTAAATAATTTTATTTTCATGAAATCTAATTAGAAATGTAGTTTTAAAATTTTTCGGATGATTACTTTTAAAATTATATCAAAAAAACGTTATTTTTTAGAAATAATGCGTTTTTCTTAAAAATCAAACAAAAACTGCTGTAACTTTTTTATTTCTTTATAAAAAAATGTAAATTTTGTTTAAATAATTTTATTTTCATGAAATCTAATTAGAAATGTAGTTTCAAAATTTTTCGATCGATTATTTTTAAAATTATACCAAAAAAACGTTTTTCTTAAAAATCACACAAAAACTGCAGAAACTTTTTTATTTCTTTATAAAAAAATGTAAATTTTGTTTAAATAATTTTATTTTCATGAAATCTAATTAGAAATGTAGTTTTAAAATTTTTCGGACGATTACTTTTAAAATTATATCAAAAAAACGTTATTTTTTAGAAATAATGCGTTTTTCTTAAAAATCAAACAAAAACTGCTGTAACTTTTTTATTTCTTTATAAAAAAATGTAAATTTTGTTTAAATAATTTTATTTTCATGAAATCTAATTAGAAATGTAGTTTTAAAATTTTTCGGTCGATTATTTTTAAAATTATACCAAAAAAACGTTTTTCTTAAAAATCACACAAAAACTGCAGAAACTTTTTTATTTCTTTATAAAAAAATGTAAATTTTGTTTAAATAATATTATTTTCATGAAATCTAATTAGAAATGTAGTTTTAAAATTTTTCGGACGATTACTTTTAAAATTATATCAAAAAAACGTTATTTTTTAGAAATAATGCGTTTTTCTTAAAAATCAAACAAAAACTGCTGTAACTTTTTTATTTCTTTATAAAAAATGTAAATTTTGTTTAAATAATTTTATTTTCATGAAATCTAATTAGAAATGTAGTTTTAAAATTTTTCGGTCGATTATTTATAAAATTATACCAAAAAAACGTTTTTCTTAAAAATCAAACTAAAACTGCTGTAACTTTTTTATTTCTTTATAAAAAAATGTAAATTTTGTTTAAATAATATTATTTTCATGAAATCTAATTAAAAATGTAGTTTTAAAATTTTTCGGACGATTACTTTTAAAATTATATCAAAAAAACGTTATTTTTTAGAAATAATGCGTTTTTCTTAAAAATCAAACAAAAACTGCTGTAACTTTTTTATTTCTTTATAAAAAAATGTAAATTTTGTTTAAATAATTTTATTTTCATGAAATCTAATTAGAAATGTAGTTTTAAAATTTTTCGGTCGATTATTTTTAAAATTATACCAAAAAAACGTTTTTCTTAAAAATCACACAAAAACTGCAGAAACTTTTTTATTTCTTTATAAAAAAATGTAAATTTTGTTTAAATAATATTATTTTCATGAAATCTAATTAGAAATGTAGTTTTAAAATTTTTCGGACGATTACTTTTAAAATTATATCAAAAAAACGTTATTTTTTAGAAATAATGCGTTTTTCTTAAAAATCAAACAAAAACTGCTGTAACTTTTTTATTTCTTTATAAAAAAATGTAAATTTTGTTTAAATAATTTTATTTTCATGAAATCTAATTAGAAATGTAGTTTTAAAATTTTTCGGTCGATTATTTTTAAAATTATACCAAAAAAACATTTTTCTTAAAAATCAAACTAAAACTGCTGTAACTTTTTTATTTCTTTATAAAAAAATGTAAATTTTGTTTAAATAATATTATTTACATGAAATCTAATTAGAAATGTAGTTTTAAAATTTTTCGGACGATTACTTTTAAAATTATATCAAAAAAACGTTATTTTTTAGAAATAATGCGTTTTTCTTAAAAATCAAACAAAAACTGCTGTAACTTTTTTATTTCTTTATAAAAAAATGTAAATTTTGTTTAAATAATTTTATTTTCATGAAATCTAATTAGAAATGTAGTTTTAAAATTTTTCGGTCGATTATTTTTAAAATTATACCAAAAAAACGTTTTTCTTAAAAATCACACAAAAACTGCAGAAACTTTTTTATTTCTTTATAAAAAAATGTAAATTTTGTTTAAATAATTTTATTTTCATGAAATCTAATTAGAAATGTAGTTTTAAAATTTTTCGGACGATTACTTTTAAAATTATATCAAAAAAACGTTATTTTTTCGAAATAATGCGTTTTTCTTAAAAATCAAACAAAAACTGCTGTAACTTTTTTATTTCTTTATAAAAAAATGCAAATTTTGTTTAAATAATTTTATTTTCATGAAATCTAATTAGAAATGTAGTTTTAAAATTTTTCGGTCGATTATTTTTAAAATTATAACAAAAAAACGTTTTTCTTAAAAATCAAACTAAAACTGCTGTAACTTTTTTATTTCTTTATAAAAAAATGTAAATTTTGTTTAAATAATATTATTTTCATGAAATCTAATTAGAAATGTAGTTTTAAAATTTTTCGGACGATTACTTTTAAAATTATATCAAAAAAACGTTATTTTTTAGAAATAATGCGTTTTTCTTAAAAATCAAACAAAAACTGCTGTAACTTTTTTATTTCTTTATAAAAAAATGTAAATTTTGTTTAAATAATTTTATTTTCATGAAATCTAATTAGAAATGTAGTTTTAAAATTTTTCGGTCGATTATTTTTAAAATTATACCAAAAAAACGTTTTTCTTAAAAATCACACAAAAACTGCAGAAACTTTTTTATTTCTTTATAAAAAAATGTAAATTTTGTTTAAATAATTTTATTTTCATGAAATCTAATTAGAAATGTAGTTTTAAAATTTTTCGGACGATTACTTTTAAAATTATATCAAAAAAACGTTATTTTTTAGAAATAATGCGTTTTTCTTAAAAATCAAACACAAACTGCTGTAACTTTTTTATTTCTTTATAAAAAAATGTAAATTTTGTTTAAATAATTTTATTTTCATGAAATCTAATTAGAAATGTAGTTTTAAAATTTTTCGGTCGATTATTTTTAAAATTATACCAAAAAAACGTTTTTCTTAAAAATCACACAAAAACTGCAGAAACTTTTTTATTTTTTTATAAAAAAATGTAAATTTTGTTTAAATAATATTATTTTCATGAAATCTAATTAGAAATGTAGTTTTAAAATTTTTCGGACGATTACTTTTAAAATTATATCAAAAAAACGTTATTTTTTAGAAATAATGCGTTTTTCTTAAAAATCAAACAAAAACTGCTGTAACTTTTTTATTTCTTTATAAAAAAATGTAAATTTTGTTTAAATAATTTTATTTTCATGAAATCTAATTAGAAATGTAGTTTTAAAATTTTTCGGTCGATTATTTTTAAAATTATACCAAAAAAACGTTTTTCTTAAAAATCACACAAAAACTGCAGAAACTTTTTTATTTCTTTATAAAAAAATGTAAATTTTGTTTAAATAATATTATTTTCATGAAATCTAATTAGAAATGTAGTTTTAAAATTTTTCGGACGATTACTTTTAAAATTATATCAAAAAAACGTTATTTTTTAGAAATAATGCGTTTTTCTTAAAAATCAAACAAAAACTGCTGTAACTTTTTTATTTCTTTATAAAAAAATGTAAATTTTGTTTAAATAATATTATTTTCATGAAATCTAATTAGAAATGTAGTTTTAAAATTTTTCGGACGATTACTTTTAAAATTATATCAAAAAAACGTTATTTTTTAGAAATAATGCGTTTTTCTTAAAAATCAAACAAAAACTGCTGTAACTTTTTTATTTCTTTATAAAAAAATGTAAATTTTGTTTAAATAATTTTATTTTCATGAAATCTAATTAGAAATGTAGTTTTAAAATTTTTCGGTCGATTATTTTTAAAATTATACCAAAAAAACGTTTTTCTTAAAAATCACACAAAAACTGCAGAAACTTTTTTATTTCTTTATAAAAAAATGTAAATTTTGTTTAAATAATTTTATTTTCATGAAATCTAATTAGAAATGTAGTTTTAAAATTTTTCGGACGATTACTTTTAAAATTATATCAAAAAAACGTTATTTTTTAGAAATAATGCGTTTTTCTTAAAAATCAAACAAAAACTGCTGTAACTTTTTTATTTCTTTATAAAAAAATGTAAATTTTGTTTAAATAATTTTATTTTCATGAAATCTAATTAGAAATGTAGTTTTAAAATTTTTCGGTCGATTATTTTTAAAATTATACCAAAAAAACGTTTTTCTTAAAAATCACACAAAAACTGCTGTAACTTTTTTATTTCTTTATAAAAAAATGTAAATTTTGTTTAAATAATATTATTTTCATGAAATCTAATTAGAAATGTAGTTTTAAAATTTTTCGGACGATTACTTTTAAAATTATATCAAAAAAACGTTATTTTTTAGAAATAATGCGTTTTTCTTAAAAATCAAACAAAAACTGCTGTAACTTTTTTATTTCTTTATAAAAAAATGTAAATTTTGTTTAAATAATTTTATTTTCATGAAATCTAATTAGAAATGTAGTTTTAAAATTTTTCGGTCGATTATTTTTAAAATTATACCAAAAAAACGTTTTTCTTAAAAATCAAACTAAAACTGCTGTAACTTTTTTATTTCTTTATAAAAAAATGTAAATTTTGTTTAAATAATATTATTTTCATGAAATCTAATTAGAAATGTAGTTTTAAAATTTTTCGGACGATTACTTTTAAAATTATATCAAAAAAACGTTATTTTTTAGAAATAATGCGTTTTTCTTAAAAATCAAACAAAAAATGCTGTAACTTTTTTATTTCTTTATAAAAAAATGTAAATTTTGTTTAAATAATTTTATTTTCATGAAATCTAATTAGAAATGTAGTTTTAAAATTTTTCGGTCGATTATTTTTAAAATTATACCAAAAAAACGTTTTTCTTAAAAATCACACAAAAACTGCAGAAACTTTTTTATTTCTTTATAAAAAAATGTAAATTTTGTTTAAATAATTTTATTTTCATGAAATCTAATTAGAAATGTAGTTTTAAAATTTTTCGGACGATTACTTTTAAAATTATATCAAAAAAACGTTATTTTTTCGAAATAATGCGTTTTTCTTAAAAATCAAACAAAAACTGCTGTAACTTTTTTATTTCTTTATAAAAAAATGTAAATTTTGTTTAAATAATTTTATTTTCATGAAATCTAATTAGAAATGTAGTTTTAAAATTTTTCGGTCGATTATTTTTAAAATTATAACAAAAAAACGTTTTTCTTAAAAATCAAACTAAAACTGCTGTAACTTTTTTATTTCTTTATAAAAAAATGTAAATCTTGTTTAAATAATATTATTTTCATGAAATCTAATTAGAAATGTAGTTTTAAAATTTTTCGGACGATTACTTTTAAAATTATATCAAAAAAACGTTATTTTTGAGAAATAATGCGTTTTTCTTAAAAATCAAACAAAAACTGCTGCAACTTTTTTATTTCTTTATAAAAAAATGTAAATTTTGTTTAAATAATTTTATTTTCATGAAATCTAATTAGAAATGTAGTTTTAAAATTTTTCGGTCGATTATTTTTAAAATTATACCAAAAAAACGTTTTTCTTATAAATCACACAAAAACTGCAGAAACTTTTTTATTTCTTTATAAAAAAATGTAAATTTTGTTTAAATAATTTTATTTTCATGAAATCTAATTAGAAATGTAGTTTTAAAATTTTTCGGACGATTACTTTTAAAATTATATCAAAAAAACGTTATTTTTTAGAAATAATGCGTTTTTCTTAAAAATCAAACAAAAACTGCTGTAACTTTTTTATTTCTTTATAAAAAAATGTAAATTTTGTTTAAATAATTTTATTTTCATGAAATCTAATTAGAAATGTAGTTTTAAAATTTTTCGGTCGATTATTTTTAAAATTATACCAAAAAAACGTTTTTCTTAAAAATCACACAAAATCACACAAAAACTGCAGAAACTTTTTTATTTTTTTATAAAAAAATGTAAATTTTGTTTAAATAATATTATTTTCATGAAATCTAATTAGAAATGTAGTTTTAAAATTTTTCGGACGATTACTTTTAAAATTATATCAAAAAAACGTTATTTTTTAGAAATAATGCGTTTTTCTTAAAAATCAAACAAAAACTGCTGTAACTTTTTTATTTCTTTATAAAAAAATGTAAATTTTGTTTAAATAATTTTATTTTCATGAAATCTAATTAGAAATGTAGTTTTAAAATTTTTCGGTCGATTATTTTTAAAATTATACCAAAAAAACGTTTTTCTTAAAAATCACACAAAAACTGCAGAAACTTTTTTATTTCTTTATAAAAAAATGTAAATTTTGTTTAAATAATATTATTTTCATGAAATCTAATTAGAAATGTAGTTTTAAAATTTTTCGGACGATTACTTTTAAAATTATATCAAAAAAACGTAATTTTTTAGAAATAATGCGTTTTTCTTAAAAATAAAACAAAAACTGCTGTAAATTTTTTATTTCTTTATAAAAAAATGTAAATTTTGTTTAAATAATATTATTTTCATGAAATCTAATTAGAAATGTAGTTTTAAAATTTTTCGGACGATTACTTTTAAAATTATATCAAAAAAACGTTATTTTTTAGAAATAATGCGTTTTTCTTAAAAATCAAACAAAAACTGCTGTAACTTTTTTATTTCTTTATAAAAAAATGTAAATTTTGTTTAAATAATTTTATTTTCATGAAATCTAATTAGAAATGTAGTTTTAAAATTTTTCGGTCGATTATTTTTAAAATTATACCAAAAAAACGTTTTTCTTAAAAATCACACAAAAACTGCAGAAACTTTTTTATTTCTTTATAAAAAAATGTAAATTTTGTTTAAATAATATTATTTTCATGAAATCTAATTAGAAATGTAGTTTTAAAATTTTTCGGACGATTACTTTTAAAATTATATCAAAAAAACGTTATTTTTTAGAAATAATGCGTTTTTCTTAAAAATCAAACAAAAACTGCTGTATCTTTTTTATTTCTTTATAAAAAAATGTAAATTTTGTTTAAATAATTTTATTTTCATGAAATCTAATTAGAAATGTAGTTTTAAAATTTTTCGGTCGATTATTTTTAAAATTATACCAAAAAAACGTTTTTCTTAAAAATCAAACTAAAACTGCTGTAACTTTTTTATTTCTTTATAAAAAAATGTAAATTTTGTTTAAATAATTTTATTTTCATGAAATCTAATTAGAAATGTAGTTTTAAAATTTTTCGGTCAATTATTTTTAAAATTATACCAAAAAAACGTTTTTCTTAAAAATCACACAAAAACTGCAGAAACTTTTTTATTTCTTTATAAAAAAATGTAAATTTTGTTTAAATAATTTTATTTTCATGAAATCTAATTAGAAATGTAGTTTTAAAATTTTTCTTACGATTACTTTTAAAATTATATCAAAAAAACGTTATTTTTGAGAAATAATGCGTTTTTCTTAAAAATCAAACAAAAACTGCTGCAACTTTTTTATTTCTTTATAAAAAAATGTAAATTTTGTTTAAATAATTTTATTTTCATGAAATCTAATTAGAAATGTAGTTTTAAAATTTTTCGGTCGATTATTTTTAAAATTATACCAAAAAAACGTTTTTCTTATAAATCACACAAAAACTGCAGAAACTTTTTTATTTCTTTATAAAAAAATGTAAATTTTGTTTAAATAATTTTATTTTCATGAAATCTAATTAGAAATGTAGTTTTAAAATTTTTCGGACGATTACTTTTAAAATTATATCAAAAAAACGTTATTTTTTAGAAATAATGCGTTTTTCTTAAAAATCAAACAAAAACTGCTGTAACTTTTTTATTTCTTTATAAAAAAATGTAAATTTTGTTTAAATAATTTTATTTTCATGAAATCTAATTAGAAATGTAGTTTTAAAATTTTTCGGTCGATTATTTTTAAAATTATACCAAAAAAACGTTTTTCTTAAAAATCACACAAAATCACACAAAAACTGCAGAAACTTTTTTATTTTTTTATAAAAAAATGTAAATTTTGTTTAAATAATATTATTTTCATGAAATCTAATTAGAAATGTAGTTTTAAAATTTTTCGGACGATTACTTTTAAAATTATATCAAAAAAACGTTATTTTTTAGAAATAATGCGTTTTTCTTAAAAATCAAACAAAAACTGCTGTAACTTTTTTATTTCTTTATAAAAAAATGTAAATTTTGTTTAAATAATTTTATTTTCATGAAATCTAATTAGAAATGTAGTTTTAAAATTTTTCGGTCGATTATTTTTAAAATTATACCAAAAAAACGTTTTTCTTAAAAATCACACAAAAACTGCAGAAACTTTTTTATTTCTTTATAAAAAAATGTAAATTTTGTTTAAATAATATTATTTTCATGAAATCTAATTAGAAATGTAGTTTTAAAATTTTTCGGACGATTACTTTTAAAATTATATCAAAAAAACGTAATTTTTTAGAAATAATGCGTTTTTCTTAAAAATAAAACAAAAACTGCTGTAAATTTTTTATTTCTTTATAAAAAAATGTAAATTTTGTTTAAATAATATTATTTTCATGAAATCTAATTAGAAATGTAGTTTTAAAATTTTTCGGACGATTACTTTTAAAATTATATCAAAAAAACGTTATTTTTTAGAAATAATGCGTTTTTCTTAAAAATCAAACAAAAACTGCTGTAACTTTTTTATTTCTTTATAAAAAAATGTAAATTTTGTTTAAATAATTTTATTTTCATGAAATCTAATTAGAAATGTAGTTTTAAAATTTTTCGGTCGATTATTTTTAAAATTATACCAAAAAAACGTTTTTCTTAAAAATCACACAAAAACTGCAGAAACTTTTTTATTTCTTTATAAAAAAATGTAAATTTTGTTTAAATAATATTATTTTCATGAAATCTAATTAGAAATGTAGTTTTAAAATTTTTCGGACGATTACTTTTAAAATTATATCAAAAAAACGTTATTTTTTAGAAATAATGCGTTTTTCTTAAAAATCAAACAAAAACTGCTGTATCTTTTTTATTTCTTTATAAAAAAATGTAAATTTTGTTTAAATAATTTTATTTTCATGAAATCTAATTAGAAATGTAGTTTTAAAATTTTTCGGTCGATTATTTTTAAAATTATACCAAAAAAACGTTTTTCTTAAAAATCAAACTAAAACTGCTGTAACTTTTTTATTTCTTAATAAAAAAATGTAAATTTTGTTTAAATAATATTATTTTCATGAAATCTAATTAGAAATGTAGTTTTAAAATTTTTCGGACGATTACTTTTAAAATTATATCAAAAGAACGTTATTTTTTAGAAATAATGCGTTTTTCTTAAAAATCAAACATAAACTGCTGTAACTTTTTTATTTCTTTATAAAAAAATGTAAATTTTGTTTAAATAATTTTATTTTCATGAAATCTAATTAGAAATGTAGTTTTAAAATTTTTCGGTCGATTATTTTTAAAATTATACCAAAAAAACGTTTTTCTTAAAAATCAAACTAAAACTGCTGTAACTTTTTTATTTCTTTATAAAAAAATGTAAATTTTGTTTAAATAATATTATTTTCATGAAATCTAATTAGAAATGTAGTTTTAAAATTTTTCGGACGATTACTTTTAAAATTATATCAAAAAAACGTTATTTTTTAGAAATAATGCGTTTTTCTTAAAAATCAAACAAAAACTGCTGTAACTTTTTTATTTCTTTATAAAAAAATGTAAATTTTGTTTAAATAATTTTATTTTCATGAAATCTAATTAGAAATGTAGTTTTAAAATTTTTCGGTCGATTATTTTTAAAATTATACCAAAAAAACGTTTTTCTTAAAAATCAAACTAAAACTGCTGTAACTTTTTTATTTCTTTATAAAAAAATGTAAATTTTGTTTAAATAATATTATTTTCATGAAATCTAATTAGAAATGTAGTTTTAAAATTTTTCGGACGATTACTTTTAAAATTATATCAAAAAAACGTTATTTTTTAGAAATAATGCGTTTTTCTTAAAAATCAAACAAAAACTGCTGTAACTTTTTTATTTCTTTATAAAAAAATGTAAATTTTGTTTAAATAATTTTATTTTCATGAAATCTAATTAGAAATGTAGTTTTAAAATTTTTCGGTCGATTATTTTTAAAATTATACCAAAAAAACGTTTTTCTTAAAAATCAAACTAAAACTGCTGTAACTTTTTTATTTCTTTATAAAAAAATGTAAATTTTGTTTAAATAATATTATTTTCATGAAATCTAATTAGAAATGTAGTTTTAAAATTTTTCGGACGATTACTTTTAAAATTATATCAAAAAAACGTTATTTTTTAGAAATAATGCGTTTTTCTTAAAAATCAAACAAAAACTGCTGTAACTTTTTTATTTCTTTATAAAAAAATGTAAATTTTGTTTAAATAATTTAATTTTCATGAAATCTAATTAGAAATGTAGTTTTAAAATTTTTCGGTCGATTATTTTTAAAATTATACCAAAAAAACGTTTTTCTTAAAAATCAAACTAAAACTGCTGTAACTTTTTTATTTCTTTATAAAAAAATGTAAATTTTGTTTAAATAATATTATCTTCATGAAATCTAATTAGAAATGTAGTTTTAAAATTTTTCGGACGATTACTTTTAAAATTATATCAAAAAAACGTTATTTTTTAGAAATAATGCGTTTTTCTTAAAAATCAAACAAAAACTGCTGTAACTTTTTTATTTATTTATAAAAAAATGTAAATTTTGTTTAAATAATTTTATTTTCATGAAATCTTATTAGAAATGTAGTTTTAAAATTTTTCGGTCGATTATTTTTAAAATTATACCAAAAAAACGTTTTTCTTAAAAATCAAACTAAAACTGCTGTAACTTTTTTATTTCTTTATAAAAAAATGTAAATTTTGTTTAAATAATATTATTTTCATGAAATCTAATTAGAAATGTAGTTTTAAAATTTTTCGGACGATTACTTTTAAAATTATATCAAAAAAACGTTATTTTTTAGAAATAATGCGTTTTTCTTAAAAATCAAACAAAAACTGCTGTAACTTTTTTATTTCTTTATAAAAAAATGTAAATTTTGTTTAAATAATTTTATTTTCATGAAATCTAATTAGAAATGTAGTTTTAAAATTTTTCGGTCGATTATTTTTAAAATTATACCAAAAAAACGTTTTTCTTAAAAATCAAACTAAAACTGCTGTAACTTTTTTATTTCTTTATAAAAAAATGTAAATTTTGTTTAAATAATTTTATTTTCATGAAATCTAATTAGAAATGTAGTTTTAAAATTTTTCGGTCGATTATTTTTAAAATTATACCAAAAAAACGTTTTTCTTAAAAATCAAACTAAAACTGCTGTAACTTTTTTATTTCTTTATAAAAAAATGTAAATTTTGTTTAAATAATATTATTTTCATGAAATCTAATTAGAAATGTAGTTTTAAAATTTTTCGGACGATTACTTTTAAAATTATATCAAAAAAACGTTATTTTTTAGAAATAATGCGTTTTTCTTAAAAATCAAACAAAAACTGCTGTAACTTTTTTATTTCTTTATAAAAAAATGTAAATTTTGTTTAAATAATTTTATTTTCATGAAATCTAATTAGAAATGTAGTTTTAAAATTTTTCGGTCAATTATTTTTAAAATTATACCAAAAAAACGTTTTTCTTAAAAATCACACAAAAACTGCAGAAACTTTTTTATTTCTTTATAAAAAAATGTAAATTTTGTTTAAATAATTTTATTTTCATGAAATCTAATTAGAAATGTAGTTTTAAAATTTTTCTTACGATTACTTTTAAAATTATATCAAAAAAACGTTATTTTTTAGAAATAATGCGTTTTTCTTAAAAATCAAACAAAAACTGCTGTAACTTTTTTATTTCTTTATAAAAAAATGTAAATTTTGTTTAAATAATTTTATTTTCATGAAATCTAATTAGAAATGTAGTTTTAAAATTTTTCGGTCGATTATTTTTAAAATTATACCAAAAAAACGTTTTTCTTAAAAATCAAACTAAAACTGCTGTAACTTTTTTATTTCTTTATAAAAAAATGTAAATTTTGTTTAAATAATATTATTTTCATGAAATCTAATTAGAAATGTAGTTTTAAAATTTTTCGGACGATTACTTTTAAAATTATATCAAAAAAACGTTATTTTTTAGAAATAATGCGTTTTTCTTTAAAATCAAACAAAAACTGCTGTAACTTTTTTATTTCTTTATAAAAAAATGTAAATTTTGTTTAAATAATTTTATTTTCATGAAATCTAATTAGAAATGTAGTTTTAAAATTTTTCGGTCGATTATTTTTAAAATTATACCAAAAAAACGTTTTTCTTAAAAATCACACAAAAACTGCAGAAACTTTTTTATTTCTTTATAAAAAAATGTAAATTTTGTTTAAATAATTTTATTTTCATGAAATCTAATTAGAAATGTAGTTTTAAAATTTTTCGGACGATTACTTTTAAAATTATATCAAAAAAACGTTATTTTTTAGAAATAATGCGTTTTTCTTAAAAATCAAACAAAAACTGCTGTAACTTTTTTATTTCTTTATAAAAAAATGTAAATTTTGTTTAAATAATTTTATTTTCATGAAATCTAATTAGAAATGTAGTTTTAAAATTTTTCGGTCGATTATTTTTAAAATTATACCAAAAAAACGTTTTTCTTAAAAATCAAACTAAAACTGCTGTAACTTTTTTATTTCTTTATAAAAAAATGTAAATTTTGTTTAAATAATTTTATTTTCATGAAATCTAATTAGAAATGTAGTTTTAAAATTTTTCGGTCGATTATTTTTAAAATTATACCAAAAAAACGTTTTTCTTAAAAATCAAACTAAAACTGCTGTAACTTTTTTATTTCTTTATAAAAAAATGTAAATTTTGTTTAAATAATATTATTTTCATGAAATCTAATTAGAAATGTAGTTTTAAAATTTTTCGGACGATTACTTTTAAAATTATATCAAAAAAACGTTATTTTTTAGAAATAATGCGTTTTTCTTAAAAATCAAACAAAAACTGCTGTAACTTTTTTATTTCTTTATAAAAAAATGTAAATTTTGTTTAAATAATTTTATTTTCATGAAATCTAATTAGAAATGTAGTTTTAAAATTTTTCGGTCGATTATTTTTAAAATTATACCAAAAAAACGTTTTTCTTAAAAATCAAACAAAAACTGCTGTAACTTTTTTATTTCTTTATAAAAAAATGTAAATTTTGTTTAAATAATTTTATTTTCATGAAATCTAATTAGAAATGTAGTTTTAAAATTTTTCGGTCGATTATTTTTAAAATTATACCAAAAAAACATTTTTCTTAAAAATCAAACTAAAACTGCTGTAACTTTTTTATTTCTTTATAAAAAAATGTAAATTTTGTTTAAATAATATTATTTTCATGAAATCTAATTAGAAATGTAGTTTTAAAATTTTTCGGACGATTACTTTTAAAATTATATCAAAAAAACGTTATTTTTTAGAAATAATGCGTTTTTCTTAAAAATCAAACAAAAACTGCTGTAACTTTTTTATTTCTTTATAAAAAAATGTAAATTTTGTTTAAATAATTTTATTTTTATGAAATCTAATTAGAAATGTAGTTTTAAAATTTTTCGGTCGATTATTTTTAAAATTATACCAAAAAAACGTTTTTCTTAAAAATCACACAAAAACTGCAGAAACTTTTTTATTTCTTTATATAAAAATGTAAATTTTGTTTAAATAATTTTATTTTCATGAAATCTAATTAGAAATGTAGTTTTAAAATTTTTCGGACGATTACTTTTAAAATTATATCAAAAAAACGTTATTTTTTAGAAATAATGCGTTTTTCTTAAAAATCAAACAAAAACTGCTGTAACTTTTTTATTTCTTTATAAAAAAATGTAAATTTTGTTTAAATAATTTTATTTTCATGAAATCTAATTAGAAATGTAGTTTTAAAATTTTTCGGTCGATTATTTTTAAAATTATACCAAAAAAACGTTTTTCTTAAAAATCACACAAAAACTGCAGAAACTTTTTTATTTCTTTATAAAAAAATGTAAATTTTGTTTAAATAATTTTATTTTCATGAAATCTAATTAGAAATGTAGTTTTAAAATTTTTCGGTCGATTATTTTTAAAATTATACCAAAAAAACGTTTTTCTTAAAAATCAAACTAAAACTGCTGTAACTTTTTTATTTCTTTATAAAAAAATGTAAATTTTGTTTAAATAATATTATTTTCATAAAATCTAATTAGAAATGTAGTTTTAAAATTTTTCGGACGATTACTTTTAAAATTATATCAAAAAAACGTTATTTTTTAGAAATAATGCGTTTTTCTTAAAAATCAAACAAAAACTGCTGTAACTTTTTTATTTCTTTATAAAAAAATGTAAATTTTGTTTAAATAATTTTATTTTCATGAAATCTAATTAGAAATGTAGTTTTAAAATTTTTCGGTCGATTATTTTTAAAATTATACCAAAAAAACGTTTTTCTTAAAAATCACACAAAAACTGCAGAAACTTTTTTATTTCTTTATAAAAAAATGTAAATTGTGTTTAAATAATTTTATTTTCATGAAATCTAATTAGAAATGTAGTTTTAAAATTTTTCGGACGATTACTTTTAAAATTATATCAAAAAAACGTTATTTTTTAGAAATAATGCGTTTTTCTTAAAAATCAAACAAAAACTGCTGTAACTTTTTTATTTCTTTATAAAAAAATGTAAATTTTGTTTAAATAATTTTATTTTCATGAAATCTAATTAGAAATGTAGTTTTAAAATTTTTCGGTCGATTATTTTTAAAATTATACCAAAAAAACGTTTTTCTTAAAAATCAAACTAAAACTGCTGTAACTTTTTTATTTCTTTATAAAAAAATGTAAATTTTGTTTAAATAATATTATTTTCATGAAATCTAATTAGAAATGTAGTTTTAAAATTTTTCGGACGATTACTTTTAAAATTATATCAAAAAAACGTTATTTTTTAGAAATAATGCGTTTTTCTTAAAAATCAAACAAAAACTGCTGTAACTTTTTTATTTCTTTATAAAAAAATGTAAATTTTGTTTAAATAATTTTATTTTCATGAAATCTAATTAGAAATGTAGTTTTAAAATTTTTCGGTCGATTATTTTTAAAATTATACCAAAAAAACGTTTTTCTTAAAAATCACACAAAAACTGCAGAAACTTTTTTATTTCTTTATAAAAAAATGTAAATTTTGTTTAAATAATTTTATTTTCATGAAATCTAATTAGAAATGTAGTTTTAAAATTTTTCGGACGATTACTTTTAAAATTATATCAAAAAAACGTTATTTTTTAGAAATAATGCGTTTTTCTTAAAAATCAAACAAAAACTGCTGTAACTTTTTTATTTCTTTATAAAAAAATGTAAATTTTGTTTAAATAATTTTATTTTCATGAAATCTAATTAGAAATGTAGTTTTAAAATTTTTCGGTCGATTATTTTTAAAATTATACCAAAAAAACGTTTTTCTTAAAAATCAAACTAAAACTGCTGTAACTTTTTTATTTCTTTATAAAAAAATGTAAATTTTGTTTAAATAATATTATTTTCATGAAATCTAATTAGAAATGTAGTTTTAAAATTTTTCGGACGATTACTTTTAAAATTATATCAAAAAAACGTTATTTTTTAGAAATAATGCGTTTTTCTTAAAAATCAAACAAAAACTGCTGTAACTTTTTTATTTCTTTATAAAAAAATGTAAATTTTGTTTAAATAATTTTATTTTCATGAAATCTAATTGGAAATGTAGTTTTAAAATTTTTCGGTCGATTATTTTTAAAATTATACCAAAAAAACGTTTTTCTTAAAAATCACACAAAAACTGCAGAAACTTTTTTATTTCTTTATAAAAAAATGTAAATTTTGTTTAAATAATATTATTTTCATGAAATCTAATTAGAAATGTAGTTTTAAAATTTTTCGGACGATTACTTTTAAAATTATATCAAAAAAACGTTATTTTTTAGAAATAATGCGTTTTTCTTAAAAATCAAACAAAAACTGCTGTAACTTTTTTATTTCTTTATAAAAAAATGTAAATTTTGTTTAAATAATTTTATTTTCATGAAATCTAATTAGAAATGTAGTTTTAAAATTTTTCGGTCGATTATTTTTAAAATTATACCAAAAAAACGTTTTTCTTAACAATCAAACTAAAACTGCTGTAACTTTTTTATTTCTTTATAAAAAAATGTAAATTTTGTTTAAATAATATTATTTTCATGAAATCTAATTAGAAATGTAGTTTTAAAATTTTTCGGACGATTACTTTTAAAATTATATCAAAAAAACGTTATTTTTTAGAAATAATGCGTTTTTCTTAAAAATCAAACAAAAACTGCTGTAACTTTTTTATTTCTTTATAAAAAAATGTAAATTTTGTTTAAATAATTTTATTTTCATGAAATCTAATTAGAAATGTAGTTTTAAAATTTTTCGGTCGATTATTTTTAAAATTATACCAAAAAAACGTTTTTCTTAAAAATCACACAAAAACTGCAGAAACTTTTTTATTTCTTTATAAAAGAATGTAAATTTTGTTTAAATAATATTATTTTCATGAAATCTAATTAGAAATGTAGTTTTAAAATTTTTCGGACGATTACTTTTAAAATTATATCAAAAAAACGTTATTTTTTAGAAATAATGCGTTTTTCTTAAAAATCAAACAAAAACTGCTGTAACTTTTTTATTTCTTTATAAAAAAATGTAAATTTTGTTTAAATAATTTTATTTTCATGAAATCTAATTAGAAATGTAGTTTTAAAATTTTTCGGTCGATTATTTTTAAAATTATACCAAAAAAACGTTTTTCTTAAAAATCACACAAAAACTGCAGAAACTTTTTTATTTCTTTATAAAAAAATGTAAATTTTGTTTAAATAATATTATTTTCATGAAATCTAATTAGAAATGTAGTTTTAAAATTTTTCGGACGATTACTTTTAAAATTATATCAAAAAAACGTTATTTTTTAGAAATAATGCGTTTTTCTTAAAAATCAAACAAAAACTGCTGTAACTTTTATATTTCTTTATAAAAAAATGTAAATTTTGTTTAAATAATATTATTTTTATGAAATCTAATTAGAAATGTAGTTTTAAAATTTTTCGGACGATTACTTTTAAAATTATATCAAAAAAACGTTATTTTTTAGAAATAATGCGTTTTTCTTAAAAATCAAACAAAAACTGCTGTAACTTTTTTATTTCTTTATAAAAAAATGTAAATTTTGTTTAAATAATTTTATTTTCATGAAATCTAATTAGAAATGTAGTTTTAAAATTTTTCGGTCGATTATTTTTAAAATTATACCAAAAAAACGTTTTTCTTAAAAATCACACAAAAACTGCAGAAACTTTTTTATTTCTTTATAAAAAAATGTAAATTTTGTTTAAATAATTTTATTTTCATGAAATCTAATTAGAAATGTAGTTTCAAAATTTTTCGGACGATTACTTTTAAAATTATATCAAAAAAACGTTATTTTTTAGAAATAATGCGTTTTTCTTAAAAATCAAACAAAAACTGCTGTAACTTTTTTATTTCTTTATAAAAAAATGTAAATTTTGTTTAAATAATTTTATTTTCATGAAATCTAATTAGAAATGTAGTTTTAAAATTTTTCGGACGATTACTTTTAAAATTATATCAAAAAAACGTTATTTTTTAGAAATAATGCGTTTTTCTTAAAAATCAAACAAAAACTGCTGTAACTTTTTTATTTCTTTATAAAAAAATGTAAATTTTGTTTAAATAAATTTATTTTCATGAAATCTAATTAGAAATGTAGTTTTAAAATTTTTCGGTCGATTATTTTTAAAATTATACCAAAAAAACGTTTTTCTTAAAAATCAAACTAAAACTGCTGTAACTTTTTTATTTCTTTATAAAAAAATGTAAATTTTGTTTAAATAATATTATTTTCATGAAATCTAATTAGAAATGTAGTTTTAAAATTTTTCGGACGATTACTTTTAAAATTATATCAAAAAAACGTTATTTTTTAGAAATAATGCGTTTTTCTTAAAAATCAAACAAAAACTGCTGTAACTTTTTTATTTCTTTATAAAAAAATGTAAATTTTGTTTAAATAATATTATTTTCATGAAATCTAATTAGAAATGTAGTTTTAAAATTTTTCGGACGATTACTTTTAAAATTATATCAAAAAAAAGGAATTTTTTAGAAATAATGCGTTTTTCTTAAAAATCAAACAAAAACTGCTGTAACTTTTTTATTTCTTTATAAAAAAATGTAAATTTTGTTTAAATAATTTTATTTTCATGAAATCTAATTAGAAATGTAGTTTTAAAATTTTTCGGTCGATTATTTTTAAAATTATACCAAAAAAACATTTTTCTTAAAAATCAAACTAAAACTGCTGTAACTTTTTTATTTCTTTATAAAAAAATGTAAATTTTGTTTAAATAATATTATTTTCATGAAATCTAATTAGAAATGTAGTTTTAAAATTTTTCGGATGATTACTTTTAAAATTATATCAAAAAAACGTTATTTTTTAGAAATAATGCGTTTTTCTTAAAAATCAAACAAAAACTGCTGTAACTTTTTTATTTCTTTATAAAAAAATGTAAATTTTGTTTAAATAATTTTATTTTCATGAAATCTAATTAGAAATGTAGTTTTAAAATTTTTCGGTCGATTATTTTTAAAATTATACCAAAAAAACGTTTTTCTTAAAAATCACACAAAAACTGCAGAAACTTTTTTATTTCTTTATAAAAAAATGTAAATTTTGTTTAAATAAATTTATTTTCATGAAATCTAATTAGAAATGTAGTTTTAAAATTTTTCGGTCGATTATTTTTAAAATTATACCAAAAAAACATTTTTCTTAAAAATCAAACTAAAACTGCTGTAACTTTTTTATTTCTTTATAAAAAAATGTAAATTTTGTTTAAATAATATTATTTTCATGAAATCTAATTAGAAATGTAGTTTTAAAATTTTTCGGACGATTACTTTTAAAATTATATCAAAAAAACGTTATTTTTTAGAAATAATGCGTTTTTCTTAAAAATCAAACAAAAACTGCTGTAACTTTTTTATTTCTTTATAAAAAAATGTAAATTTTGTTTAAATAATATTATTTTCATGAAATCTAATTAGAAATGTAGTTTTAAAATTTTTCGGACGATTACTTTTAAAATTATATCAAAAAAACGTAATTTTTTAGAAATAATGCGTTTTTCTTAAAAATCAAACAAAAACTGCTGTAACTTTTTTATTTCTTTATAAAAAAATGTAAATTTTGTTTAAATAATTTTATTTTCATGAAATCTAATTAGAAATGTAGTTTTAAAATTTTTCGGTCGATTATTTTTAAAATTATACCAAAAAAACATTTTTCTTAAAAATCAAACTAAAACTGCTGTAACTTTTTTATTTCTTTATAAAAAAATGTAAATTTTGTTTAAATAATATTATTTTCATGAAATCTAATTAGAAATGTAGTTTTAAAATTTTTCGGATGATTACTTTTAAAATTATATCAAAAAAACGTTATTTTTTAGAAATAATGCGTTTTTCTTAAAAATCAAACAAAAACTGCTGTAACTTTTTTATTTCTTTATAAAAAAATGTAAATTTTGTTTAAATAATTTTATTTTCATGAAATCTAATTAGAAATGTAGTTTTAAAATTTTTCGGTCGATTATTTTTAAAATTATACCAAAAAAACGTTTTTCTTAAAAATCACACAAAAACTGCAGAAACTTTTTTATTTCTTTATAAAAAAATGTAAATTTTGTTTAAATAATTTTATTTTCATGAAATCTAATTAGAAATGTAGTTTTAAAATTTTTCGGACGATTACTTTTAAAATTATATCAAAAAAACGTTATTTTTTAGAAATAATGCGTTTTTCTTAAAAATCAAACAAAAACTGCTGTAACTTTTTTATTTCTTTATAAAAAAATGTAAATTTTGTTTAAATAATTTTATTTTCATGAAATCTAATTAGAAATGTAGTTTTAAAATTAATCGGTCGATTATTTTTAAAATTATACCATAAAAACGTTTTTCTTAAAAATGACACAAAAACTGCAGAAACTTTTTTATTTCTTTATAAAAAAATGTAAATTTTGTTTAAATAATATTATTTTCATGAAATCTAATTAGAAATGTAGTTTTAAAATTTTTCGGTCGATTATTTTTAAAATTATACCAAAAAAACGTTTTTCTTAAAAATCACACAAAAACTGCAGAAACTTTTTTATTTCTTTATAAAAAAATGTAAATTTTGTTTAAATAATATTATTTTCATGAAATCTAATTAGAAATGTAGTTTTAAAATTTTTCGGACGATTACTTTTAAAATTATATCAAAAAAACGTTATTTTTTAGAAATAATGCGTTTTTCTTAAAAATCAAACAAAAACTGCTGTAATTTTTTTATTTCTTTATAAAAAAATGTAAATTTTGTTTAAATAATATTATTTTCATGAAATCTAATTAGAAATGTAGTTTTAAAATTTTTCGGACGATTACTTTTAAAATTATATCAAAAAAACGTTATTTTTTAGAAATAATGCGTTTTTCTTAAAAATCAAACAAAAACTGCTGTAACTTTTTTATTTCTTTATAAAAAAATGTAAATTTTGTTTAAATAATTTTATTTTCATGAAATCTAATTAGAAATGTAGTTTTAAAATTAATCGGTCGATTATTTTTAAAATTATACCAAAAAAACGTTTTTCTTAAAAATGACACAAAAACTGCAGAAACTTTTTTATTTCTTTATAAAAAAATGTAAATTTTGTTTAAATAATATTATTTTCATGAAATCTAATTAGAAATGTAGTTTTAAAATTTTTCGGACGATTACTTTTAAAATTATATCAAAAAAAACGTTATTTTTTAGAAATAATGCGTTTTTCTTAAAAATCAAACAAAAACTGCTGTAACTTTTTTATTTCTTTATAAAAAAATGTAAATTATGTTTAAATAATTTTATTTTCATGAAATCTAATTAGAAATGTAGTTTTAAAATTTTTCGGTCGATTATTTTTAAAATTATACCAAAAAAACGTTTTTCTTAAAAATCAAACTAAAACTGCTGTAACTTTTTTATTTCTTTATAAAAAAATGTAAATTTTGTTTAAATAATATTATTTTCATGAAATCTAATTAGAAATGTAGTTTTAAAATTTTTCGGTCGATTATTTTTAAAATTATACCAAAAAAACGTTTTTCTTAAAAATCAAACTAAAACTGCTGTAACTTTTTTATTTCTTTATAAAAAAATGTAAATTTTGTTTAAATAATATTATTTTCATGAAATCTAATTAGAAATGTAGTTTTAAAATTTTTCGGACGATTACTTTTAAAATTATATCAAAAAAACGTTATTTTTTAGAAATAATGCGTTTTTCTTAAAAATCAAACAAAAACTGCTGTAACTTTTTTATTTCTTTATAAAAAAAAGTAAATTTTGTTTAAATAATTTTATTTTCATGAAATCTAATTAGAAATGTAGTTTTAAAATTTTTCGGTCGATTATTTTTAAAATTATACCAAAAAAACGTTTTTCTTAAAAATCAAACTAAAACTGCTGTAACTTTTTTATTTCTTTATAAAAAAATGTAATTTTTGTTTAAATAATATTATTTTCATGAAATCTAATTAGAAATGTAGTTTTAAAATTTTTCGGACGATTACTTTTAAAATTATATCAAAAAAACGTTATTTTTTAGAAATAATGCGTTTTTCTTAAAAATCAAACAAAAACTGCTGTAACTTTTTTATTTCTTTATAAAAAAATGTAAATTTTGTTTAAATAATTTTATTTTCATGAAATCTAATTAGAAATGTAGTTTTAAAATTTTTCGGTCGATTATTTTTAAAATTATACCAAAAAAACGTTTTTCTTAAAAATCAAACTAAAACTGCTGTAACTTTTTTATTTCTTTATAAAAAAATGTAAATTTTGTTTAAATAATATTATTTTCATGAAATCTAATTAGAAATGTAGTTTTAAAATTTTTCGGACGATTACTTTTAAAATTATATCAAAAAAACCTTATTTTTTAGAAATAATGCGTTTTTCTTAAAAATCAAACAAAAACTGCTGTAACTTTTTTATTTCTTTATAAAAAAATGTAAATTTTGTTTAAATAATTTTATTTTCATGAAATCTAATTAGAAATGTAGTTTTAAAATTTTTCGGTCGATTATTTTTAAAATTATACCAAAAAAACGTTTTTCTTAAAAATCACACAAAAACTGCAGAAACTTTTTTATTTCTTTATAAAAAAATGTAAATTTTGTTTAAATAATATTATTTTCATGAAATCTAATTAGAAATGTAGTTTTAAAATTTTTCGGACGATTACTTTTAAAATTATATCAAAAAAACGTTATTTTTTAGAAATAATGCGTTTTTCTTAAAAATCAAACAAAAACTGCTGTAACTTTTTTATTTCTTTATAAAAAAATGTAAATTTTGTTTAAATAATTTTATTTTCATGAAATCTAATTAGAAATGTAGTTTTAAAATTTTTCGGTCGATTATTTTTAAAATTATACCAAAAAAACGTTTTTCTTAAAAATCAAACTAAAACTGCTGTAACTTTTTTATTTCTTTATAAAAAAATGTAAATTTTGTTTAAATAATATTATTTTCATGAAATCTAATTAGAAATGTAGTTTTAAAATTTTTCGGACGATTACTTTTAAAATTATATCAAAAAAACGTTATTTTTTAGAAATAATGCGTTTTTCTTAAAAATCAAACAAAAACTGCTGTAACTTTTTTATTTCTTTATAAAAAAATGTAAATTTTGTTTAAATAATTTTATTTTCATGAAATCTAATTAGAAATGTAGTTTTAAAATTTTTCGGTCGATTATTTTTAAAATTATACCAAAAAAACGTTTTTCTTAAAAATCAAACTAAAACTGCGAAACTTTTTTATTTCTTTATAAAAAAATGTAAATTTTGTTTAAATAATATTATTTTCATGAAATCTAATTAGAAATGTAGTTTTAAAATTTTTCGGACGATTACTTTTAAAATTATATCAAAAAAACGTTATTTTTTAGAAATAATGCGTTTTTCTTAAAAATCAAACAAAAACTGCTGTAACTTTTTTATTTCTTTATAAAAAAATGTAAATTTTGTTTAAATAATTTTATTTTCATGAAATCTAATTAGAAATGTAGTTTTAAAATTTTTCGGTCGATTATTTATAAAATTATACCAAAAAAACGTTTTTCTTAAAAATCAAACTAAAACTGCTGTAACTTTTTTATTTCTTTATAAAAAAATGTAAATTTTGTTTAAATAATATTATTTTCATGAAATCTAATTAAAAATGTAGTTTTAAAATTTTTCGGACGATTACTTTTAAAATTATATCAAAAAAACGTTATTTTTTAGAAATAATGCGTTTTTCTTAAAAATCAAACAAAAACTGCTGTAACTTTTTTATTTCTTTATAAAAAAATGTAAATTTTGTTTAAATAATTTTATTTTCATGAAATCTAATTAGAAATGTAGTTTTAAAATTTTTCGGTCGATTATTTTTAAAATTATACCAAAAAAACGTTTTTCTTAAAAATCACACAAAAACTGCAGAAACTTTTTTATTTCTTTATAAAAAAATGTAAATTTTGTTTAAATAATATTATTTTCATGAAATCTAATTAGAAATGTAGTTTTAAAATTTTTCGGACGATTACTTTTAAAATTATATCAAAAAAACGTTATTTTTTAGAAATAATGCGTTTTTCTTAAAAATCAAACAAAAACTGCTGTAACTTTTTTATTTCTTTATAAAAAAATGTAAATTTTGTTTAAATAATTTTATTTTCATGAAATCTAATTAGAAATGTAGTTTTAAAATTTTTCGGTCGATTATTTTTAAAATTATACCAAAAAAACATTTTTCTTAAAAATCAAACTAAAACTGCTGTAACTTTTTTATTTCTTTATAAAAAAATGTAAATTTTGTTTAAATAATATTATTTACATGAAATCTAATTAGAAATGTAGTTTTAAAATTTTTCGGACGATTACTTTTAAAATTATATCAAAAAAACGTTATTTTTTAGAAATAATGCGTTTTTCTTAAAAATCAAACAAAAACTGCTGTAACTTTTTTATTTCTTTATAAAAAAATGTAAATTTTGTTTAAATAATTTTATTTTCATGAAATCTAATTAGAAATGTAGTTTTAAAATTTTTCGGTCGATTATTTTTAAAATTATACCAAAAAAACGTTTTTCTTAAAAATCACACAAAAACTGCAGAAACTTTTTTATTTCTTTATAAAAAAATGTAAATTTTGTTTAAATAATTTTATTTTCATGAAATCTAATTAGAAATGTAGTTTTAAAATTTTTCGGACGATTACTTTTAAAATTATATCAAAAAAACGTTATTTTTTCGAAATAATGCGTTTTTCTTAAAAATCAAACAAAAACTGCTGTAACTTTTTTATTTCTTTATAAAAAAATGTAAATTTTGTTTAAATAATTTTATTTTCATGAAATCTAATTAGAAATGTAGTTTTAAAATTTTTCGGTCGATTATTTTTAAAATTATAACAAAAAAACGTTTTTCTTAAAAATCAAACTAAAACTGCTGTAACTTTTTTATTTCTTTATAAAAAAATGTAAATTTTGTTTAAATAATATTATTTTCATGAAATCTAATTAGAAATGTAGTTTTAAAATTTTTCGGACGATTACTTTTAAAATTATATCAAAAAAACGTTATTTTTTAGAAATAATGCGTTTTTCTTAAAAATCAAACAAAAACTGCTGTAACTTTTTTATTTCTTTATAAAAAAATGTAAATTTTGTTTAAATAATTTTATTTTCATGAAATCTAATTAGAAATGTAGTTTTAAAATTTTTCGGTCGATTATTTTTAAAATTATACCAAAAAAACGTTTTTCTTAAAAATCACACAAAAACTGCAGAAACTTTTTTATTTCTTTATAAAAAAATGTAAATTTTGTTTAAATAATTTTATTTTCATGAAATCTAATTAGAAATGTAGTTTTAAAATTTTTCGGACGATTACTTTTAAAATTATATCAAAAAAACGTTATTTTTTAGAAATAATGCGTTTTTCTTAAAAATCAAACACAAACTGCTGTAACTTTTTTATTTCTTTATAAAAAAATGTAAATTTTGTTTAAATAATTTTATTTTCATGAAATCTAATTAGAAATGTAGTTTTAAAATTTTTCGGTCGATTATTTTTAAAATTATACCAAAAAAACGTTTTTCTTAAAAATCACACAAAAACTGCAGAAACTTTTTTATTTTTTTATAAAAAAATGTAAATTTTGTTTAAATAATATTATTTTCATGAAATCTAATTAGAAATGTAGTTTTAAAATTTTTCGGACGATTACTTTTAAAATTATATCAAAAAAACGTTATTTTTTAGAAATAATGCGTTTTTCTTAAAAATCAAACAAAAACTGCTGTAACTTTTTTATTTCTTTATAAAAAAATGTAAATTTTGTTTAAATAATTTTATTTTCATGAAATCTAATTAGAAATGTAGTTTTAAAATTTTTCGGTCGATTATTTTTAAAATTATACCAAAAAAACGTTTTTCTTAAAAATCACACAAAAACTGCAGAAACTTTTTTATTTCTTTATAAAAAAATGTAAATTTTGTTTAAATAATATTATTTTCATGAAATCTAATTAGAAATGTAGTTTTAAAATTTTTCGGACGATTACTTTTAAAATTATATCAAAAAAACGTTATTTTTTAGAAATAATGCGTTTTTCTTAAAAATCAAACAAAAACTGCTGTAACTTTTTTATTTCTTTATAAAAAAATGTAAATTTTGTTTAAATAATATTATTTTCATGAAATCTAATTAGAAATGTAGTTTTAAAATTTTTCGGACGATTACTTTTAAAATTATATCAAAAAAACGTTATTTTTTAGAAATAATGCGTTTTTCTTAAAAATCAAACAAAAACTGCTGTAACTTTTTTATTTCTTTATAAAAAAATGTAAATTTTGTTTAAATAATTTTATTTTCATGAAATCTAATTAGAAATGTAGTTTTAAAATTTTTCGGTCGATTATTTTTAAAATTATACCAAAAAAACGTTTTTCTTAAAAATCACACAAAAACTGCAGAAACTTTTTTATTTCTTTATAAAAAAATGTAAATTTTGTTTAAATAATTTTATTTTCATGAAATCTAATTAGAAATGTAGTTTTAAAATTTTTCGGACGATTACTTTTAAAATTATATCAAAAAAACGTTATTTTTTAGAAATAATGCGTTTTTCTTAAAAATCAAACAAAAACTGCTGTAACTTTTTTATTTCTTTATAAAAAAATGTAAATTTTGTTTAAATAATTTTATTTTCATGAAATCTAATTAGAAATGTAGTTTTAAAATTTTTCGGTCGATTATTTTTAAAATTATACCAAAAAAACGTTTTTCTTAAAAATCACACAAAAACTGCAGAAACTTTTTTATTTCTTTATAAAAAAATGTAAATTTTGTTTAAATAATATTATTTTCATGAAATCTAATTAGAAATGTAGTTTTAAAATTTTTCGGACGATTACTTTTAAAATTATATCAAAAAAACGTTATTTTTTAGAAATAATGCGTTTTTCTTAAAAATCAAACAAAAACTGCTGTAACTTTTTTATTTCTTTATAAAAAAATGTAAATTTTGTTTAAATAATTTTATTTTCATGAAATCTAATTAGAAATGTAGTTTTAAAATTTTTCGGTCGATTATTTTTAAAATTATACCAAAAAAACGTTTTTCTTAAAAATCAAACTAAAACTGCTGTAACTTTTTTATTTCTTTATAAAAAAATGTAAATTTTGTTTAAATAATATTATTTTCATGAAATCTAATTAGAAATGTAGTTTTAAAATTTTTCGGACGATTACTTTTAAAATTATATCAAAAAAACGTTATTTTTTAGAAATAATGCGTTTTTCTTAAAAATCAAACAAAAAATGCTGTAACTTTTTTATTTCTTTATAAAAAAATGTAAATTTTGTTTAAATAATTTTATTTTCATGAAATCTAATTAGAAATGTAGTTTTAAAATTTTTCGGTCGATTATTTTTAAAATTATACCAAAAAAACGTTTTTCTTAAAAATCACACAAAAACTGCAGAAACTTTTTTATTTCTTTATAAAAAAATGTAAATTTTGTTTAAATAATTTTATTTTCATGAAATCTAATTAGAAATGTAGTTTTAAAATTTTTCGGACGATTACTTTTAAAATTATATCAAAAAAACGTTATTTTTTCGAAATAATGCGTTTTTCTTAAAAATCAAACAAAAACTGCTGTAACTTTTTTATTTCTTTATAAAAAAATGTAAATTTTGTTTAAATAATTTTATTTTCATGAAATCTAATTAGAAATGTAGTTTTAAAATTTTTCGGTCGATTATTTTTAAAATTATACCAAAAAAACGTTTTTCTTAAAAATCACACAAAAACTGCAGAAACTTTTTTATTTCTTTATAAAAAAATGTAAATTTTGTTTAAATAATTTTATTTTCATGAAATCTAATTAGAAATGTAGTTTTAAAATTTTTCGGATGATTACTTTTAAAATTATATCAAAAAAACGTTATTTTTTAGAAATAATGCGTTTTTCTTAAAAATCAAACAAAAACTGCTGTAACTTTTTTATTTCTTTATAAAAAAATGTAAATTTTGTTTAAATAATTTTATTTTCATGAAATCTAATTAGAAATGTAGTTTCAAAATTTTTCGATCGATTATTTTTAAAATTATACCAAAAAAACGTTTTTCTTAAAAATCACACAAAAACTGCAGAAACTTTTTTATTTCTTTATAAAAAAATGTAAATTTTGTTTAAATAATTTTATTTTCATGAAATCTAATTAGAAATGTAGTTTTAAAATTTTTCGGACGATTACTTTTAAAATTATATCAAAAAAACGTTATTTTTTAGAAATAATGCGTTTTTCTTAAAAATCAAACAAAAACTGCTGTAACTTTTTTATTTCTTTATAAAAAAATGTAAATTTTGTTTAAATAATTTTATTTTCATGAAATCTAATTAGAAATGTAGTTTTAAAATTTTTCGGTCGATTATTTTTAAAATTATACCAAAAAAACGTTTTTCTTAAAAATCACACAAAAACTGCAGAAACTTTTTTATTTCTTTATAAAAAAATGTAAATTTTGTTTAAATAATATTATTTTCATGAAATCTAATTAGAAATGTAGTTTTAAAATTTTTCGGACGATTACTTTTAAAATTATATCAAAAAAACGTTATTTTTTAGAAATAATGCGTTTTTCTTAAAAATCAAACAAAAACTGCTGTAACTTTTTTATTTCTTTATAAAAAATGTAAATTTTGTTTAAATAATTTTATTTTCATGAAATCTAATTAGAAATGTAGTTTTAAAATTTTTCGGTCGATTATTTATAAAATTATACCAAAAAAACGTTTTTCTTAAAAATCAAACTAAAACTGCTGTAACTTTTTTATTTCTTTATAAAAAAATGTAAATTTTGTTTAAATAATATTATTTTCATGAAATCTAATTAAAAATGTAGTTTTAAAATTTTTCGGACGATTACTTTTAAAATTATATCAAAAAAACGTTATTTTTTAGAAATAATGCGTTTTTCTTAAAAATCAAACAAAAACTGCTGTAACTTTTTTATTTCTTTATAAAAAAATGTAAATTTTGTTTAAATAATTTTATTTTCATGAAATCTAATTAGAAATGTAGTTTTAAAATTTTTCGGTCGATTATTTTTAAAATTATACCAAAAAAACGTTTTTCTTAAAAATCACACAAAAACTGCAGAAACTTTTTTATTTCTTTATAAAAAAATGTAAATTTTGTTTAAATAATATTATTTTCATGAAATCTAATTAGAAATGTAGTTTTAAAATTTTTCGGACGATTACTTTTAAAATTATATCAAAAAAACGTTATTTTTTAGAAATAATGCGTTTTTCTTAAAAATCAAACAAAAACTGCTGTAACTTTTTTATTTCTTTATAAAAAAATGTAAATTTTGTTTAAATAATTTTATTTTCATGAAATCTAATTAGAAATGTAGTTTTAAAATTTTTCGGTAGATTATTTTTAAAATTATACCAAAAAAACATTTTTCTTAAAAATCAAACTAAAACTGCTGTAACTTTTTTATTTCTTTATAAAAAAATGTAAATTTTGTTTAAATAATATTATTTACATGAAATCTAATTAGAAATGTAGTTTTAAAATTTTTCGGACGATTACTTTTAAAATTATATCAAAAAAACGTTATTTTTTAGAAATAATGCGTTTTTCTTAAAAATCAAACAAAAACTGCTGTAACTTTTTTATTTCTTTATAAAAAAATGTAAATTTTGTTTAAATAATTTTATTTTCATGAAATCTAATTAGAAATGTAGTTTTAAAATTTTTCGGTCGATTATTTTTAAAATTATACCAAAAAAACGTTTTTCTTAAAAATCACACAAAAACTGCAGAAACTTTTTTATTTCTTTATAAAAAAATGTAAATTTTGTTTAAATAATTTTATTTTCATGAAATCTAATTAGAAATGTAGTTTTAAAATTTTTCGGACGATTACTTTTAAAATTATATCAAAAAAACGTTATTTTTTCGAAATAATGCGTTTTTCTTAAAAATCAAACAAAAACTGCTGTAACTTTTTTATTTCTTTATAAAAAAATGCAAATTTTGTTTAAATAATTTTATTTTCATGAAATCTAATTAGAAATGTAGTTTTAAAATTTTTCGGTCGATTATTTTTAAAATTATAACAAAAAAACGTTTTTCTTAAAAATCAAACTAAAACTGCTGTAACTTTTTTATTTCTTTATAAAAAAATGTAAATTTTGTTTAAATAATATTATTTTCATGAAATCTAATTAGAAATGTAGTTTTAAAATTTTTCGGACGATTACTTTTAAAATTATATCAAAAAAACGTTATTTTTTAGAAATAATGCGTTTTTCTTAAAAATCAAACAAAAACTGCTGTAACTTTTTTATTTCTTTATAAAAAAATGTAAATTTTGTTTAAATAATTTTATTTTCATGAAATCTAATTAGAAATGTAGTTTTAAAATTTTTCGGTCGATTATTTTTAAAATTATACCAAAAAAACGTTTTTCTTAAAAATCACACAAAAACTGCAGAAACTTTTTTATTTCTTTATAAAAAAATGTAAATTTTGTTTAAATAATTTTATTTTCATGAAATCTAATTAGAAATGTAGTTTTAAAATTTTTCGGACGATTACTTTTAAAATTATATCAAAAAAACGTTATTTTTTAGAAATAATGCGTTTTTCTTAAAAATCAAACACAAACTGCTGTAACTTTTTTATTTCTTTATAAAAAAATGTAAATTTTGTTTAAATAATTTTATTTTCATGAAATCTAATTAGAAATGTAGTTTTAAAATTTTTCGGTCGATTATTTTTAAAATTATACCAAAAAAACGTTTTTCTTAAAAATCACACAAAAACTGCAGAAACTTTTTTATTTTTTTATAAAAAAATGTAAATTTTGTTTAAATAATATTATTTTCATGAAATCTAATTAGAAATGTAGTTTTAAAATTTTTCGGACGATTACTTTTAAAATTATATCAAAAAAACGTTATTTTTTAGAAATAATGCGTTTTTCTTAAAAATCAAACAAAAACTGCTGTAACTTTTTTATTTCTTTATAAAAAAATGTAAATTTTGTTTAAATAATTTTATTTTCATGAAATCTAATTAGAAATGTAGTTTTAAAATTTTTCGGTCGATTATTTTTAAAATTATACCAAAAAAACGTTTTTCTTAAAAATCACACAAAAACTGCAGAAACTTTTTTATTTCTTTATAAAAAAATGTAAATTTTGTTTAAATAATATTATTTTCATGAAATCTAATTAGAAATGTAGTTTTAAAATTTTTCGGACGATTACTTTTAAAATTATATCAAAAAAACGTTATTTTTTAGAAATAATGCGTTTTTCTTAAAAATCAAACAAAAACTGCTGTAACTTTTTTATTTCTTTATAAAAAAATGTAAATTTTGTTTAAATAATATTATTTTCATGAAATCTAATTAGAAATGTAGTTTTAAAATTTTTCGGACGATTACTTTTAAAATTATATCAAAAAAACGTTATTTTTTAGAAATAATGCGTTTTTCTTAAAAATCAAACAAAAACTGCTGTAACTTTTTTATTTCTTTATAAAAAAATGTAAATTTTGTTTAAATAATTTTATTTTCATGAAATCTAATTAGAAATGTAGTTTTAAAATTTTTCGGTCGATTATTTTTAAAATTATACCAAAAAAACGTTTTTCTTAAAAATCACACAAAAACTGCAGAAACTTTTTTATTTCTTTATAAAAAAATGTAAATTTTGTTTAAATAATTTTATTTTCATGAAATCTAATTAGAAATGTAGTTTTAAAATTTTTCGGACGATTACTTTTAAAATTATATCAAAAAAACGTTATTTTTTAGAAATAATGCGTTTTTCTTAAAAATCAAACAAAAACTGCTGTAACTTTTTTATTTCTTTATAAAAAAATGTAAATTTTGTTTAAATAATTTTATTTTCATGAAATCTAATTAGAAATGTAGTTTTAAAATTTTTCGGTCGATTATTTTTAAAATTATACCAAAAAAACGTTTTTCTTAAAAATCACACAAAAACTGCTGTAACTTTTTTATTTCTTTATAAAAAAATGTAAATTTTGTTTAAATAATATTATTTTCATGAAATCTAATTAGAAATGTAGTTTTAAAATTTTTCGGACGATTACTTTTAAAATTATATCAAAAAAACGTTATTTTTTAGAAATAATGCGTTTTTCTTAAAAATCAAACAAAAACTGCTGTAACTTTTTTATTTCTTTATAAAAAAATGTAAATTTTGTTTAAATAATTTTATTTTCATGAAATCTAATTAGAAATGTAGTTTTAAAATTTTTCGGTCGATTATTTTTAAAATTATACCAAAAAAACGTTTTTCTTAAAAATCAAACTAAAACTGCTGTAACTTTTTTATTTCTTTATAAAAAAATGTAAATTTTGTTTAAATAATATTATTTTCATGAAATCTAATTAGAAATGTAGTTTTAAAATTTTTCGGACGATTACTTTTAAAATTATATCAAAAAAACGTTATTTTTTAGAAATAATGCGTTTTTCTTAAAAATCAAACAAAAAATGCTGTAACTTTTTTATTTCTTTATAAAAAAATGTAAATTTTGTTTAAATAATTTTATTTTCATGAAATCTAATTAGAAATGTAGTTTTAAAATTTTTCGGTCGATTATTTTTAAAATTATACCAAAAAAACGTTTTTCTTAAAAATCACACAAAAACTGCAGAAACTTTTTTATTTCTTTATAAAAAAATGTAAATTTTGTTTAAATAATTTTATTTTCATGAAATCTAATTAGAAATGTAGTTTTAAAATTTTTCGGACGATTACTTTTAAAATTATATCAAAAAAACGTTATTTTTTCGAAATAATGCGTTTTTCTTAAAAATCAAACAAAAACTGCTGTAACTTTTTTATTTCTTTATAAAAAAATGTAAATTTTGTTTAAATAATTTTATTTTCATGAAATCTAATTAGAAATGTAGTTTTAAAATTTTTCGGTCGATTATTTTTAAAATTATAACAAAAAAACGTTTTTCTTAAAAATCAAACTAAAACTGCTGTAACTTTTTTATTTCTTTATAAAAAAATGTAAATCTTGTTTAAATAATATTATTTTCATGAAATCTAATTAGAAATGTAGTTTTAAAATTTTTCGGACGATTACTTTTAAAATTATATCAAAAAAACGTTATTTTTGAGAAATAATGCGTTTTTCTTAAAAATCAAACAAAAACTGCTGCAACTTTTTTATTTCTTTATAAAAAAATGTAAATTTTGTTTAAATAATTTTATTTTCATGAAATCTAATTAGAAATGTAGTTTTAAAATTTTTCGGTCGATTATTTTTAAAATTATACCAAAAAAACGTTTTTCTTATAAATCACACAAAAACTGCAGAAACTTTTTTATTTCTTTATAAAAAAATGTAAATTTTGTTTAAATAATTTTATTTTCATGAAATCTAATTAGAAATGTAGTTTTAAAATTTTTCGGACGATTACTTTTAAAATTATATCAAAAAAACGTTATTTTTTAGAAATAATGCGTTTTTCTTAAAAATCAAACAAAAACTGCTGTAACTTTTTTATTTCTTTATAAAAAAATGTAAATTTTGTTTAAATAATTTTATTTTCATGAAATCTAATTAGAAATGTAGTTTTAAAATTTTTCGGTCGATTATTTTTAAAATTATACCAAAAAAACGTTTTTCTTAAAAATCACACAAAATCACACAAAAACTGCAGAAACTTTTTTATTTTTTTATAAAAAAATGTAAATTTTGTTTAAATAATATTATTTTCATGAAATCTAATTAGAAATGTAGTTTTAAAATTTTTCGGACGATTACTTTTAAAATTATATCAAAAAAACGTTATTTTTTAGAAATAATGCGTTTTTCTTAAAAATCAAACAAAAACTGCTGTAACTTTTTTATTTCTTTATAAAAAAATGTAAATTTTGTTTAAATAATTTTATTTTCATGAAATCTAATTAGAAATGTAGTTTTAAAATTTTTCGGTCGATTATTTTTAAAATTATACCAAAAAAACGTTTTTCTTAAAAATCACACAAAAACTGCAGAAACTTTTTTATTTCTTTATAAAAAAATGTAAATTTTGTTTAAATAATATTATTTTCATGAAATCTAATTAGAAATGTAGTTTTAAAATTTTTCGGACGATTACTTTTAAAATTATATCAAAAAAACGTAATTTTTTAGAAATAATGCGTTTTTCTTAAAAATAAAACAAAAACTGCTGTAAATTTTTTATTTCTTTATAAAAAAATGTAAATTTTGTTTAAATAATATTATTTTCATGAAATCTAATTAGAAATGTAGTTTTAAAATTTTTCGGACGATTACTTTTAAAATTATATCAAAAAAACGTTATTTTTTAGAAATAATGCGTTTTTCTTAAAAATCAAACAAAAACTGCTGTAACTTTTTTATTTCTTTATAAAAAAATGTAAATTTTGTTTAAATAATTTTATTTTCATGAAATCTAATTAGAAATGTAGTTTTAAAATTTTTCGGTCGATTATTTTTAAAATTATACCAAAAAAACGTTTTTCTTAAAAATCACACAAAAACTGCAGAAACTTTTTTATTTCTTTATAAAAAAATGTAAATTTTGTTTAAATAATATTATTTTCATGAAATCTAATTAGAAATGTAGTTTTAAAATTTTTCGGACGATTACTTTTAAAATTATATCAAAAAAACGTTATTTTTTAGAAATAATGCGTTTTTCTTAAAAATCAAACAAAAACTGCTGTATCTTTTTTATTTCTTTATAAAAAAATGTAAATTTTGTTTAAATAATTTTATTTTCATGAAATCTAATTAGAAATGTAGTTTTAAAATTTTTCGGTCGATTATTTTTAAAATTATACCAAAAAAACGTTTTTCTTAAAAATCAAACTAAAACTGCTGTAACTTTTTTATTTCTTTATAAAAAAATGTAAATTTTGTTTAAATAATTTTATTTTCATGAAATCTAATTAGAAATGTAGTTTTAAAATTTTTCGGTCAATTATTTTTAAAATTATACCAAAAAAACGTTTTTCTTAAAAATCACACAAAAACTGCAGAAACTTTTTTATTTCTTTATAAAAAAATGTAAATTTTGTTTAAATAATTTTATTTTCATGAAATCTAATTAGAAATGTAGTTTTAAAATTTTTCTTACGATTACTTTTAAAATTATATCAAAAAAACGTTATTTTTGAGAAATAATGCGTTTTTCTTAAAAATCAAACAAAAACTGCTGCAACTTTTTTATTTCTTTATAAAAAAATGTAAATTTTGTTTAAATAATTTTATTTTCATGAAATCTAATTAGAAATGTAGTTTTAAAATTTTTCGGTCGATTATTTTTAAAATTATACCAAAAAAACGTTTTTCTTATAAATCACACAAAAACTGCAGAAACTTTTTTATTTCTTTATAAAAAAATGTAAATTTTGTTTAAATAATTTTATTTTCATGAAATCTAATTAGAAATGTAGTTTTAAAATTTTTCGGACGATTACTTTTAAAATTATATCAAAAAAACGTTATTTTTTAGAAATAATGCGTTTTTCTTAAAAATCAAACAAAAACTGCTGTAACTTTTTTATTTCTTTATAAAAAAATGTAAATTTTGTTTAAATAATTTTATTTTCATGAAATCTAATTAGAAATGTAGTTTTAAAATTTTTCGGTCGATTATTTTTAAAATTATACCAAAAAAACGTTTTTCTTAAAAATCACACAAAATCACACAAAAACTGCAGAAACTTTTTTATTTTTTTATAAAAAAATGTAAATTTTGTTTAAATAATATTATTTTCATGAAATCTAATTAGAAATGTAGTTTTAAAATTTTTCGGACGATTACTTTTAAAATTATATCAAAAAAACGTTATTTTTTAGAAATAATGCGTTTTTCTTAAAAATCAAACAAAAACTGCTGTAACTTTTTTATTTCTTTATAAAAAAATGTAAATTTTGTTTAAATAATTTTATTTTCATGAAATCTAATTAGAAATGTAGTTTTAAAATTTTTCGGTCGATTATTTTTAAAATTATACCAAAAAAACGTTTTTCTTAAAAATCACACAAAAACTGCAGAAACTTTTTTATTTCTTTATAAAAAAATGTAAATTTTGTTTAAATAATATTATTTTCATGAAATCTAATTAGAAATGTAGTTTTAAAATTTTTCGGACGATTACTTTTAAAATTATATCAAAAAAACGTAATTTTTTAGAAATAATGCGTTTTTCTTAAAAATAAAACAAAAACTGCTGTAAATTTTTTATTTCTTTATAAAAAAATGTAAATTTTGTTTAAATAATATTATTTTCATGAAATCTAATTAGAAATGTAGTTTTAAAATTTTTCGGACGATTACTTTTAAAATTATATCAAAAAAACGTTATTTTTTAGAAATAATGCGTTTTTCTTAAAAATCAAACAAAAACTGCTGTAACTTTTTTATTTCTTTATAAAAAAATGTAAATTTTGTTTAAATAATTTTATTTTCATGAAATCTAATTAGAAATGTAGTTTTAAAATTTTTCGGTCGATTATTTTTAAAATTATACCAAAAAAACGTTTTTCTTAAAAATCACACAAAAACTGCAGAAACTTTTTTATTTCTTTATAAAAAAATGTAAATTTTGTTTAAATAATATTATTTTCATGAAATCTAATTAGAAATGTAGTTTTAAAATTTTTCGGACGATTACTTTTAAAATTATATCAAAAAAACGTTATTTTTTAGAAATAATGCGTTTTTCTTAAAAATCAAACAAAAACTGCTGTATCTTTTTTATTTCTTTATAAAAAAATGTAAATTTTGTTTAAATAATTTTATTTTCATGAAATCTAATTAGAAATGTAGTTTTAAAATTTTTCGGTCGATTATTTTTAAAATTATACCAAAAAAACGTTTTTCTTAAAAATCAAACTAAAACTGCTGTAACTTTTTTATTTCTTAATAAAAAAATGTAAATTTTGTTTAAATAATATTATTTTCATGAAATCTAATTAGAAATGTAGTTTTAAAATTTTTCGGACGATTACTTTTAAAATTATATCAAAAGAACGTTATTTTTTAGAAATAATGCGTTTTTCTTAAAAATCAAACATAAACTGCTGTAACTTTTTTATTTCTTTATAAAAAAATGTAAATTTTGTTTAAATAATTTTATTTTCATGAAATCTAATTAGAAATGTAGTTTTAAAATTTTTCGGTCGATTATTTTTAAAATTATACCAAAAAAACGTTTTTCTTAAAAATCAAACTAAAACTGCTGTAACTTTTTTATTTCTTTATAAAAAAATGTAAATTTTGTTTAAATAATATTATTTTCATGAAATCTAATTAGAAATGTAGTTTTAAAATTTTTCGGACGATTACTTTTAAAATTATATCAAAAAAACGTTATTTTTTAGAAATAATGCGTTTTTCTTAAAAATCAAACAAAAACTGCTGTAACTTTTTTATTTCTTTATAAAAAAATGTAAATTTTGTTTAAATAATTTTATTTTCATGAAATCTAATTAGAAATGTAGTTTTAAAATTTTTCGGTCGATTATTTTTAAAATTATACCAAAAAAACGTTTTTCTTAAAAATCAAACTAAAACTGCTGTAACTTTTTTATTTCTTTATAAAAAAATGTAAATTTTGTTTAAATAATATTATTTTCATGAAATCTAATTAGAAATGTAGTTTTAAAATTTTTCGGACGATTACTTTTAAAATTATATCAAAAAAACGTTATTTTTTAGAAATAATGCGTTTTTCTTAAAAATCAAACAAAAACTGCTGTAACTTTTTTATTTCTTTATAAAAAAATGTAAATTTTGTTTAAATAATTTTATTTTCATGAAATCTAATTAGAAATGTAGTTTTAAAATTTTTCGGTCGATTATTTTTAAAATTATACCAAAAAAACGTTTTTCTTAAAAATCAAACTAAAACTGCTGTAACTTTTTTATTTCTTTATAAAAAAATGTAAATTTTGTTTAAATAATATTATTTTCATGAAATCTAATTAGAAATGTAGTTTTAAAATTTTTCGGACGATTACTTTTAAAATTATATCAAAAAAACGTTATTTTTTAGAAATAATGCGTTTTTCTTAAAAATCAAACAAAAACTGCTGTAACTTTTTTATTTCTTTATAAAAAAATGTAAATTTTGTTTAAATAATTTAATTTTCATGAAATCTAATTAGAAATGTAGTTTTAAAATTTTTCGGTCGATTATTTTTAAAATTATACCAAAAAAACGTTTTTCTTAAAAATCAAACTAAAACTGCTGTAACTTTTTTATTTCTTTATAAAAAAATGTAAATTTTGTTTAAATAATATTATCTTCATGAAATCTAATTAGAAATGTAGTTTTAAAATTTTTCGGACGATTACTTTTAAAATTATATCAAAAAAACGTTATTTTTTAGAAATAATGCGTTTTTCTTAAAAATCAAACAAAAACTGCTGTAACTTTTTTATTTATTTATAAAAAAATGTAAATTTTGTTTAAATAATTTTATTTTCATGAAATCTTATTAGAAATGTAGTTTTAAAATTTTTCGGTCGATTATTTTTAAAATTATACCAAAAAAACGTTTTTCTTAAAAATCAAACTAAAACTGCTGTAACTTTTTTATTTCTTTATAAAAAAATGTAAATTTTGTTTAAATAATATTATTTTCATGAAATCTAATTAGAAATGTAGTTTTAAAATTTTTCGGACGATTACTTTTAAAATTATATCAAAAAAACGTTATTTTTTAGAAATAATGCGTTTTTCTTAAAAATCAAACAAAAACTGCTGTAACTTTTTTATTTCTTTATAAAAAAATGTAAATTTTGTTTAAATAATTTTATTTTCATGAAATCTAATTAGAAATGTAGTTTTAAAATTTTTCGGTCGATTATTTTTAAAATTATACCAAAAAAACGTTTTTCTTAAAAATCAAACTAAAACTGCTGTAACTTTTTTATTTCTTTATAAAAAAATGTAAATTTTGTTTAAATAATTTTATTTTCATGAAATCTAATTAGAAATGTAGTTTTAAAATTTTTCGGTCGATTATTTTTAAAATTATACCAAAAAAACGTTTTTCTTAAAAATCAAACTAAAACTGCTGTAACTTTTTTATTTCTTTATAAAAAAATGTAAATTTTGTTTAAATAATATTATTTTCATGAAATCTAATTAGAAATGTAGTTTTAAAATTTTTCGGACGATTACTTTTAAAATTATATCAAAAAAACGTTATTTTTTAGAAATAATGCGTTTTTCTTAAAAATCAAACAAAAACTGCTGTAACTTTTTTATTTCTTTATAAAAAAATGTAAATTTTGTTTAAATAATTTTATTTTCATGAAATCTAATTAGAAATGTAGTTTTAAAATTTTTCGGTCAATTATTTTTAAAATTATACCAAAAAAACGTTTTTCTTAAAAATCACACAAAAACTGCAGAAACTTTTTTATTTCTTTATAAAAAAATGTAAATTTTGTTTAAATAATTTTATTTTCATGAAATCTAATTAGAAATGTAGTTTTAAAATTTTTCTTACGATTACTTTTAAAATTATATCAAAAAAACGTTATTTTTTAGAAATAATGCGTTTTTCTTAAAAATCAAACAAAAACTGCTGTAACTTTTTTATTTCTTTATAAAAAAATGTAAATTTTGTTTAAATAATTTTATTTTCATGAAATCTAATTAGAAATGTAGTTTTAAAATTTTTCGGTCGATTATTTTTAAAATTATACCAAAAAAACGTTTTTCTTAAAAATCAAACTAAAACTGCTGTAACTTTTTTATTTCTTTATAAAAAAATGTAAATTTTGTTTAAATAATATTATTTTCATGAAATCTAATTAGAAATGTAGTTTTAAAATTTTTCGGACGATTACTTTTAAAATTATATCAAAAAAACGTTATTTTTTAGAAATAATGCGTTTTTCTTTAAAATCAAACAAAAACTGCTGTAACTTTTTTATTTCTTTATAAAAAAATGTAAATTTTGTTTAAATAATTTTATTTTCATGAAATCTAATTAGAAATGTAGTTTTAAAATTTTTCGGTCGATTATTTTTAAAATTATACCAAAAAAACGTTTTTCTTAAAAATCACACAAAAACTGCAGAAACTTTTTTATTTCTTTATAAAAAAATGTAAATTTTGTTTAAATAATTTTATTTTCATGAAATCTAATTAGAAATGTAGTTTTAAAATTTTTCGGACGATTACTTTTAAAATTATATCAAAAAAACGTTATTTTTTAGAAATAATGCGTTTTTCTTAAAAATCAAACAAAAACTGCTGTAACTTTTTTATTTCTTTATAAAAAAATGTAAATTTTGTTTAAATAATTTTATTTTCATGAAATCTAATTAGAAATGTAGTTTTAAAATTTTTCGGTCGATTATTTTTAAAATTATACCAAAAAAACGTTTTTCTTAAAAATCAAACTAAAACTGCTGTAACTTTTTTATTTCTTTATAAAAAAATGTAAATTTTGTTTAAATAATTTTATTTTCATGAAATCTAATTAGAAATGTAGTTTTAAAATTTTTCGGTCGATTATTTTTAAAATTATACCAAAAAAACGTTTTTCTTAAAAATCAAACTAAAACTGCTGTAACTTTTTTATTTCTTTATAAAAAAATGTAAATTTTGTTTAAATAATATTATTTTCATGAAATCTAATTAGAAATGTAGTTTTAAAATTTTTCGGACGATTACTTTTAAAATTATATCAAAAAAACGTTATTTTTTAGAAATAATGCGTTTTTCTTAAAAATCAAACAAAAACTGCTGTAACTTTTTTATTTCTTTATAAAAAAATGTAAATTTTGTTTAAATAATTTTATTTTCATGAAATCTAATTAGAAATGTAGTTTTAAAATTTTTCGGTCGATTATTTTTAAAATTATACCAAAAAAACGTTTTTCTTAAAAATCAAACAAAAACTGCTGTAACTTTTTTATTTCTTTATAAAAAAATGTAAATTTTGTTTAAATAATTTTATTTTCATGAAATCTAATTAGAAATGTAGTTTTAAAATTTTTCGGTCGATTATTTTTAAAATTATACCAAAAAAACATTTTTCTTAAAAATCAAACTAAAACTGCTGTAACTTTTTTATTTCTTTATAAAAAAATGTAAATTTTGTTTAAATAATATTATTTTCATGAAATCTAATTAGAAATGTAGTTTTAAAATTTTTCGGACGATTACTTTTAAAATTATATCAAAAAAACGTTATTTTTTAGAAATAATGCGTTTTTCTTAAAAATCAAACAAAAACTGCTGTAACTTTTTTATTTCTTTATAAAAAAATGTAAATTTTGTTTAAATAATTTTATTTTTATGAAATCTAATTAGAAATGTAGTTTTAAAATTTTTCGGTCGATTATTTTTAAAATTATACCAAAAAAACGTTTTTCTTAAAAATCACACAAAAACTGCAGAAACTTTTTTATTTCTTTATATAAAAATGTAAATTTTGTTTAAATAATTTTATTTTCATGAAATCTAATTAGAAATGTAGTTTTAAAATTTTTCGGACGATTACTTTTAAAATTATATCAAAAAAACGTTATTTTTTAGAAATAATGCGTTTTTCTTAAAAATCAAACAAAAACTGCTGTAACTTTTTTATTTCTTTATAAAAAAATGTAAATTTTGTTTAAATAATTTTATTTTCATGAAATCTAATTAGAAATGTAGTTTTAAAATTTTTCGGTCGATTATTTTTAAAATTATACCAAAAAAACGTTTTTCTTAAAAATCACACAAAAACTGCAGAAACTTTTTTATTTCTTTATAAAAAAATGTAAATTTTGTTTAAATAATTTTATTTTCATGAAATCTAATTAGAAATGTAGTTTTAAAATTTTTCGGTCGATTATTTTTAAAATTATACCAAAAAAACGTTTTTCTTAAAAATCAAACTAAAACTGCTGTAACTTTTTTATTTCTTTATAAAAAAATGTAAATTTTGTTTAAATAATATTATTTTCATAAAATCTAATTAGAAATGTAGTTTTAAAATTTTTCGGACGATTACTTTTAAAATTATATCAAAAAAACGTTATTTTTTAGAAATAATGCGTTTTTCTTAAAAATCAAACAAAAACTGCTGTAACTTTTTTATTTCTTTATAAAAAAATGTAAATTTTGTTTAAATAATTTTATTTTCATGAAATCTAATTAGAAATGTAGTTTTAAAATTTTTCGGTCGATTATTTTTAAAATTATACCAAAAAAACGTTTTTCTTAAAAATCACACAAAAACTGCAGAAACTTTTTTATTTCTTTATAAAAAAATGTAAATTGTGTTTAAATAATTTTATTTTCATGAAATCTAATTAGAAATGTAGTTTTAAAATTTTTCGGACGATTACTTTTAAAATTATATCAAAAAAACGTTATTTTTTAGAAATAATGCGTTTTTCTTAAAAATCAAACAAAAACTGCTGTAACTTTTTTATTTCTTTATAAAAAAATGTAAATTTTGTTTAAATAATTTTATTTTCATGAAATCTAATTAGAAATGTAGTTTTAAAATTTTTCGGTCGATTATTTTTAAAATTATACCAAAAAAACGTTTTTCTTAAAAATCAAACTAAAACTGCTGTAACTTTTTTATTTCTTTATAAAAAAATGTAAATTTTGTTTAAATAATATTATTTTCATGAAATCTAATTAGAAATGTAGTTTTAAAATTTTTCGGACGATTACTTTTAAAATTATATCAAAAAAACGTTATTTTTTAGAAATAATGCGTTTTTCTTAAAAATCAAACAAAAACTGCTGTAACTTTTTTATTTCTTTATAAAAAAATGTAAATTTTGTTTAAATAATTTTATTTTCATGAAATCTAATTAGAAATGTAGTTTTAAAATTTTTCGGTCGATTATTTTTAAAATTATACCAAAAAAACGTTTTTCTTAAAAATCACACAAAAACTGCAGAAACTTTTTTATTTCTTTATAAAAAAATGTAAATTTTGTTTAAATAATTTTATTTTCATGAAATCTAATTAGAAATGTAGTTTTAAAATTTTTCGGACGATTACTTTTAAAATTATATCAAAAAAACGTTATTTTTTAGAAATAATGCGTTTTTCTTAAAAATCAAACAAAAACTGCTGTAACTTTTTTATTTCTTTATAAAAAAATGTAAATTTTGTTTAAATAATTTTATTTTCATGAAATCTAATTAGAAATGTAGTTTTAAAATTTTTCGGTCGATTATTTTTAAAATTATACCAAAAAAACGTTTTTCTTAAAAATCAAACTAAAACTGCTGTAACTTTTTTATTTCTTTATAAAAAAATGTAAATTTTGTTTAAATAATATTATTTTCATGAAATCTAATTAGAAATGTAGTTTTAAAATTTTTCGGACGATTACTTTTAAAATTATATCAAAAAAACGTTATTTTTTAGAAATAATGCGTTTTTCTTAAAAATCAAACAAAAACTGCTGTAACTTTTTTATTTCTTTATAAAAAAATGTAAATTTTGTTTAAATAATTTTATTTTCATGAAATCTAATTGGAAATGTAGTTTTAAAATTTTTCGGTCGATTATTTTTAAAATTATACCAAAAAAACGTTTTTCTTAAAAATCACACAAAAACTGCAGAAACTTTTTTATTTCTTTATAAAAAAATGTAAATTTTGTTTAAATAATATTATTTTCATGAAATCTAATTAGAAATGTAGTTTTAAAATTTTTCGGACGATTACTTTTAAAATTATATCAAAAAAACGTTATTTTTTAGAAATAATGCGTTTTTCTTAAAAATCAAACAAAAACTGCTGTAACTTTTTTATTTCTTTATAAAAAAATGTAAATTTTGTTTAAATAATTTTATTTTCATGAAATCTAATTAGAAATGTAGTTTTAAAATTTTTCGGTCGATTATTTTTAAAATTATACCAAAAAAACGTTTTTCTTAACAATCAAACTAAAACTGCTGTAACTTTTTTATTTCTTTATAAAAAAATGTAAATTTTGTTTAAATAATATTATTTTCATGAAATCTAATTAGAAATGTAGTTTTAAAATTTTTCGGACGATTACTTTTAAAATTATATCAAAAAAACGTTATTTTTTAGAAATAATGCGTTTTTCTTAAAAATCAAACAAAAACTGCTGTAACTTTTTTATTTCTTTATAAAAAAATGTAAATTTTGTTTAAATAATTTTATTTTCATGAAATCTAATTAGAAATGTAGTTTTAAAATTTTTCGGTCGATTATTTTTAAAATTATACCAAAAAAACGTTTTTCTTAAAAATCACACAAAAACTGCAGAAACTTTTTTATTTCTTTATAAAAGAATGTAAATTTTGTTTAAATAATATTATTTTCATGAAATCTAATTAGAAATGTAGTTTTAAAATTTTTCGGACGATTACTTTTAAAATTATATCAAAAAAACGTTATTTTTTAGAAATAATGCGTTTTTCTTAAAAATCAAACAAAAACTGCTGTAACTTTTTTATTTCTTTATAAAAAAATGTAAATTTTGTTTAAATAATTTTATTTTCATGAAATCTAATTAGAAATGTAGTTTTAAAATTTTTCGGTCGATTATTTTTAAAATTATACCAAAAAAACGTTTTTCTTAAAAATCACACAAAAACTGCAGAAACTTTTTTATTTCTTTATAAAAAAATGTAAATTTTGTTTAAATAATATTATTTTCATGAAATCTAATTAGAAATGTAGTTTTAAAATTTTTCGGACGATTACTTTTAAAATTATATCAAAAAAACGTTATTTTTTAGAAATAATGCGTTTTTCTTAAAAATCAAACAAAAACTGCTGTAACTTTTATATTTCTTTATAAAAAAATGTAAATTTTGTTTAAATAATATTATTTTTATGAAATCTAATTAGAAATGTAGTTTTAAAATTTTTCGGACGATTACTTTTAAAATTATATCAAAAAAACGTTATTTTTTAGAAATAATGCGTTTTTCTTAAAAATCAAACAAAAACTGCTGTAACTTTTTTATTTCTTTATAAAAAAATGTAAATTTTGTTTAAATAATTTTATTTTCATGAAATCTAATTAGAAATGTAGTTTTAAAATTTTTCGGTCGATTATTTTTAAAATTATACCAAAAAAACGTTTTTCTTAAAAATCACACAAAAACTGCAGAAACTTTTTTATTTCTTTATAAAAAAATGTAAATTTTGTTTAAATAATTTTATTTTCATGAAATCTAATTAGAAATGTAGTTTCAAAATTTTTCGGACGATTACTTTTAAAATTATATCAAAAAAACGTTATTTTTTAGAAATAATGCGTTTTTCTTAAAAATCAAACAAAAACTGCTGTAACTTTTTTATTTCTTTATAAAAAAATGTAAATTTTGTTTAAATAATTTTATTTTCATGAAATCTAATTAGAAATGTAGTTTTAAAATTTTTCGGACGATTACTTTTAAAATTATATCAAAAAAACGTTATTTTTTAGAAATAATGCGTTTTTCTTAAAAATCAAACAAAAACTGCTGTAACTTTTTTATTTCTTTATAAAAAAATGTAAATTTTGTTTAAATAAATTTATTTTCATGAAATCTAATTAGAAATGTAGTTTTAAAATTTTTCGGTCGATTATTTTTAAAATTATACCAAAAAAACGTTTTTCTTAAAAATCAAACTAAAACTGCTGTAACTTTTTTATTTCTTTATAAAAAAATGTAAATTTTGTTTAAATAATATTATTTTCATGAAATCTAATTAGAAATGTAGTTTTAAAATTTTTCGGACGATTACTTTTAAAATTATATCAAAAAAACGTTATTTTTTAGAAATAATGCGTTTTTCTTAAAAATCAAACAAAAACTGCTGTAACTTTTTTATTTCTTTATAAAAAAATGTAAATTTTGTTTAAATAATATTATTTTCATGAAATCTAATTAGAAATGTAGTTTTAAAATTTTTCGGACGATTACTTTTAAAATTATATCAAAAAAAAGGAATTTTTTAGAAATAATGCGTTTTTCTTAAAAATCAAACAAAAACTGCTGTAACTTTTTTATTTCTTTATAAAAAAATGTAAATTTTGTTTAAATAATTTTATTTTCATGAAATCTAATTAGAAATGTAGTTTTAAAATTTTTCGGTCGATTATTTTTAAAATTATACCAAAAAAACATTTTTCTTAAAAATCAAACTAAAACTGCTGTAACTTTTTTATTTCTTTATAAAAAAATGTAAATTTTGTTTAAATAATATTATTTTCATGAAATCTAATTAGAAATGTAGTTTTAAAATTTTTCGGATGATTACTTTTAAAATTATATCAAAAAAACGTTATTTTTTAGAAATAATGCGTTTTTCTTAAAAATCAAACAAAAACTGCTGTAACTTTTTTATTTCTTTATAAAAAAATGTAAATTTTGTTTAAATAATTTTATTTTCATGAAATCTAATTAGAAATGTAGTTTTAAAATTTTTCGGTCGATTATTTTTAAAATTATACCAAAAAAACGTTTTTCTTAAAAATCACACAAAAACTGCAGAAACTTTTTTATTTCTTTATAAAAAAATGTAAATTTTGTTTAAATAAATTTATTTTCATGAAATCTAATTAGAAATGTAGTTTTAAAATTTTTCGGTCGATTATTTTTAAAATTATACCAAAAAAACATTTTTCTTAAAAATCAAACTAAAACTGCTGTAACTTTTTTATTTCTTTATAAAAAAATGTAAATTTTGTTTAAATAATATTATTTTCATGAAATCTAATTAGAAATGTAGTTTTAAAATTTTTCGGACGATTACTTTTAAAATTATATCAAAAAAACGTTATTTTTTAGAAATAATGCGTTTTTCTTAAAAATCAAACAAAAACTGCTGTAACTTTTTTATTTCTTTATAAAAAAATGTAAATTTTGTTTAAATAATATTATTTTCATGAAATCTAATTAGAAATGTAGTTTTAAAATTTTTCGGACGATTACTTTTAAAATTATATCAAAAAAACGTAATTTTTTAGAAATAATGCGTTTTTCTTAAAAATCAAACAAAAACTGCTGTAACTTTTTTATTTCTTTATAAAAAAATGTAAATTTTGTTTAAATAATTTTATTTTCATGAAATCTAATTAGAAATGTAGTTTTAAAATTTTTCGGTCGATTATTTTTAAAATTATACCAAAAAAACATTTTTCTTAAAAATCAAACTAAAACTGCTGTAACTTTTTTATTTCTTTATAAAAAAATGTAAATTTTGTTTAAATAATATTATTTTCATGAAATCTAATTAGAAATGTAGTTTTAAAATTTTTCGGATGATTACTTTTAAAATTATATCAAAAAAACGTTATTTTTTAGAAATAATGCGTTTTTCTTAAAAATCAAACAAAAACTGCTGTAACTTTTTTATTTCTTTATAAAAAAATGTAAATTTTGTTTAAATAATTTTATTTTCATGAAATCTAATTAGAAATGTAGTTTTAAAATTTTTCGGTCGATTATTTTTAAAATTATACCAAAAAAACGTTTTTCTTAAAAATCACACAAAAACTGCAGAAACTTTTTTATTTCTTTATAAAAAAATGTAAATTTTGTTTAAATAATTTTATTTTCATGAAATCTAATTAGAAATGTAGTTTTAAAATTTTTCGGACGATTACTTTTAAAATTATATCAAAAAAACGTTATTTTTTAGAAATAATGCGTTTTTCTTAAAAATCAAACAAAAACTGCTGTAACTTTTTTATTTCTTTATAAAAAAATGTAAATTTTGTTTAAATAATTTTATTTTCATGAAATCTAATTAGAAATGTAGTTTTAAAATTAATCGGTCGATTATTTTTAAAATTATACCATAAAAACGTTTTTCTTAAAAATGACACAAAAACTGCAGAAACTTTTTTATTTCTTTATAAAAAAATGTAAATTTTGTTTAAATAATATTATTTTCATGAAATCTAATTAGAAATGTAGTTTTAAAATTTTTCGGTCGATTATTTTTAAAATTATACCAAAAAAACGTTTTTCTTAAAAATCACACAAAAACTGCAGAAACTTTTTTATTTCTTTATAAAAAAATGTAAATTTTGTTTAAATAATATTATTTTCATGAAATCTAATTAGAAATGTAGTTTTAAAATTTTTCGGACGATTACTTTTAAAATTATATCAAAAAAACGTTATTTTTTAGAAATAATGCGTTTTTCTTAAAAATCAAACAAAAACTGCTGTAATTTTTTTATTTCTTTATAAAAAAATGTAAATTTTGTTTAAATAATATTATTTTCATGAAATCTAATTAGAAATGTAGTTTTAAAATTTTTCGGACGATTACTTTTAAAATTATATCAAAAAAACGTTATTTTTTAGAAATAATGCGTTTTTCTTAAAAATCAAACAAAAACTGCTGTAACTTTTTTATTTCTTTATAAAAAAATGTAAATTTTGTTTAAATAATTTTATTTTCATGAAATCTAATTAGAAATGTAGTTTTAAAATTAATCGGTCGATTATTTTTAAAATTATACCAAAAAAACGTTTTTCTTAAAAATGACACAAAAACTGCAGAAACTTTTTTATTTCTTTATAAAAAAATGTAAATTTTGTTTAAATAATATTATTTTCATGAAATCTAATTAGAAATGTAGTTTTAAAATTTTTCGGACGATTACTTTTAAAATTATATCAAAAAAAACGTTATTTTTTAGAAATAATGCGTTTTTCTTAAAAATCAAACAAAAACTGCTGTAACTTTTTTATTTCTTTATAAAAAAATGTAAATTATGTTTAAATAATTTTATTTTCATGAAATCTAATTAGAAATGTAGTTTTAAAATTTTTCGGTCGATTATTTTTAAAATTATACCAAAAAAACGTTTTTCTTAAAAATCAAACTAAAACTGCTGTAACTTTTTTATTTCTTTATAAAAAAATGTAAATTTTGTTTAAATAATATTATTTTCATGAAATCTAATTAGAAATGTAGTTTTAAAATTTTTCGGTCGATTATTTTTAAAATTATACCAAAAAAACGTTTTTCTTAAAAATCAAACTAAAACTGCTGTAACTTTTTTATTTCTTTATAAAAAAATGTAAATTTTGTTTAAATAATATTATTTTCATGAAATCTAATTAGAAATGTAGTTTTAAAATTTTTCGGACGATTACTTTTAAAATTATATCAAAAAAACGTTATTTTTTAGAAATAATGCGTTTTTCTTAAAAATCAAACAAAAACTGCTGTAACTTTTTTATTTCTTTATAAAAAAAAGTAAATTTTGTTTAAATAATTTTATTTTCATGAAATCTAATTAGAAATGTAGTTTTAAAATTTTTCGGTCGATTATTTTTAAAATTATACCAAAAAAACGTTTTTCTTAAAAATCAAACTAAAACTGCTGTAACTTTTTTATTTCTTTATAAAAAAATGTAATTTTTGTTTAAATAATATTATTTTCATGAAATCTAATTAGAAATGTAGTTTTAAAATTTTTCGGACGATTACTTTTAAAATTATATCAAAAAAACGTTATTTTTTAGAAATAATGCGTTTTTCTTAAAAATCAAACAAAAACTGCTGTAACTTTTTTATTTCTTTATAAAAAAATGTAAATTTTGTTTAAATAATTTTATTTTCATGAAATCTAATTAGAAATGTAGTTTTAAAATTTTTCGGTCGATTATTTTTAAAATTATACCAAAAAAACGTTTTTCTTAAAAATCAAACTAAAACTGCTGTAACTTTTTTATTTCTTTATAAAAAAATGTAAATTTTGTTTAAATAATATTATTTTCATGAAATCTAATTAGAAATGTAGTTTTAAAATTTTTCGGACGATTACTTTTAAAATTATATCAAAAAAACCTTATTTTTTAGAAATAATGCGTTTTTCTTAAAAATCAAACAAAAACTGCTGTAACTTTTTTATTTCTTTATAAAAAAATGTAAATTTTGTTTAAATAATTTTATTTTCATGAAATCTAATTAGAAATGTAGTTTTAAAATTTTTCGGTCGATTATTTTTAAAATTATACCAAAAAAACGTTTTTCTTAAAAATCACACAAAAACTGCAGAAACTTTTTTATTTCTTTATAAAAAAATGTAAATTTTGTTTAAATAATATTATTTTCATGAAATCTAATTAGAAATGTAGTTTTAAAATTTTTCGGACGATTACTTTTAAAATTATATCAAAAAAACGTTATTTTTTAGAAATAATGCGTTTTTCTTAAAAATCAAACAAAAACTGCTGTAACTTTTTTATTTCTTTATAAAAAAATGTAAATTTTGTTTAAATAATTTTATTTTCATGAAATCTAATTAGAAATGTAGTTTTAAAATTTTTCGGTCGATTATTTTTAAAATTATACCAAAAAAACGTTTTTCTTAAAAATCAAACTAAAACTGCTGTAACTTTTTTATTTCTTTATAAAAAAATGTAAATTTTGTTTAAATAATATTATTTTCATGAAATCTAATTAGAAATGTAGTTTTAAAATTTTTCGGACGATTACTTTTAAAATTATATCAAAAAAACGTTATTTTTTAGAAATAATGCGTTTTTCTTAAAAATCAAACAAAAACTGCTGTAACTTTTTTATTTCTTTATAAAAAAATGTAAATTTTGTTTAAATAATTTTATTTTCATGAAATCTAATTAGAAATGTAGTTTTAAAATTTTTCGGTCGATTATTTTTAAAATTATACCAAAAAAACGTTTTTCTTAAAAATCAAACTAAAACTGCTGTAACTTTTTTATTTCTTTATAAAAAAATGTAAATTTTGTTTAAATAATATTATTTTCATGAAATCTAATTAGAAATGTAGTTTTAAAATTTTTCGGACGATTACTTTTAAAATTATATCAAAAAAACGTTATTTTTTAGAAATAATGCGTTTTTCTTAAAAATCAAACAAAAACTGCTGTAACTTTTTTATTTCTTTATAAAAAATGTAAATTTTGTTTAAATAATTTTATTTTCATGAAATCTAATTAGAAATGTAGTTTTAAAATTTTTCGGTCGATTATTTATAAAATTATACCAAAAAAACGTTTTTCTTAAAAATCAAACTAAAACTGCTGTAACTTTTTTATTTCTTTATAAAAAAATGTAAATTTTGTTTAAATAATATTATTTTCATGAAATCTAATTAAAAATGTAGTTTTAAAATTTTTCGGACGATTACTTTTAAAATTATATCAAAAAAACGTTATTTTTTAGAAATAATGCGTTTTTCTTAAAAATCAAACAAAAACTGCTGTAACTTTTTTATTTCTTTATAAAAAAATGTAAATTTTGTTTAAATAATTTTATTTTCATGAAATCTAATTAGAAATGTAGTTTTAAAATTTTTCGGTCGATTATTTTTAAAATTATACCAAAAAAACGTTTTTCTTAAAAATCACACAAAAACTGCAGAAACTTTTTTATTTCTTTATAAAAAAATGTAAATTTTGTTTAAATAATATTATTTTCATGAAATCTAATTAGAAATGTAGTTTTAAAATTTTTCGGACGATTACTTTTAAAATTATATCAAAAAAACGTTATTTTTTAGAAATAATGCGTTTTTCTTAAAAATCAAACAAAAACTGCTGTAACTTTTTTATTTCTTTATAAAAAAATGTAAATTTTGTTTAAATAATTTTATTTTCATGAAATCTAATTAGAAATGTAGTTTTAAAATTTTTCGGTCGATTATTTTTAAAATTATACCAAAAAAACATTTTTCTTAAAAATCAAACTAAAACTGCTGTAACTTTTTTATTTCTTTATAAAAAAATGTAAATTTTGTTTAAATAATATTATTTACATGAAATCTAATTAGAAATGTAGTTTTAAAATTTTTCGGACGATTACTTTTAAAATTATATCAAAAAAACGTTATTTTTTAGAAATAATGCGTTTTTCTTAAAAATCAAACAAAAACTGCTGTAACTTTTTTATTTCTTTATAAAAAAATGTAAATTTTGTTTAAATAATTTTATTTTCATGAAATCTAATTAGAAATGTAGTTTTAAAATTTTTCGGTCGATTATTTTTAAAATTATACCAAAAAAACGTTTTTCTTAAAAATCACACAAAAACTGCAGAAACTTTTTTATTTCTTTATAAAAAAATGTAAATTTTGTTTAAATAATTTTATTTTCATGAAATCTAATTAGAAATGTAGTTTTAAAATTTTTCGGACGATTACTTTTAAAATTATATCAAAAAAACGTTATTTTTTCGAAATAATGCGTTTTTCTTAAAAATCAAACAAAAACTGCTGTAACTTTTTTATTTCTTTATAAAAAAATGTAAATTTTGTTTAAATAATTTTATTTTCATGAAATCTAATTAGAAATGTAGTTTTAAAATTTTTCGGTCGATTATTTTTAAAATTATAACAAAAAAACGTTTTTCTTAAAAATCAAACTAAAACTGCTGTAACTTTTTTATTTCTTTATAAAAAAATGTAAATTTTGTTTAAATAATATTATTTTCATGAAATCTAATTAGAAATGTAGTTTTAAAATTTTTCGGACGATTACTTTTAAAATTATATCAAAAAAACGTTATTTTTTAGAAATAATGCGTTTTTCTTAAAAATCAAACAAAAACTGCTGTAACTTTTTTATTTCTTTATAAAAAAATGTAAATTTTGTTTAAATAATTTTATTTTCATGAAATCTAATTAGAAATGTAGTTTTAAAATTTTTCGGTCGATTATTTTTAAAATTATACCAAAAAAACGTTTTTCTTAAAAATCACACAAAAACTGCAGAAACTTTTTTATTTCTTTATAAAAAAATGTAAATTTTGTTTAAATAATTTTATTTTCATGAAATCTAATTAGAAATGTAGTTTTAAAATTTTTCGGACGATTACTTTTAAAATTATATCAAAAAAACGTTATTTTTTAGAAATAATGCGTTTTTCTTAAAAATCAAACACAAACTGCTGTAACTTTTTTATTTCTTTATAAAAAAATGTAAATTTTGTTTAAATAATTTTATTTTCATGAAATCTAATTAGAAATGTAGTTTTAAAATTTTTCGGTCGATTATTTTTAAAATTATACCAAAAAAACGTTTTTCTTAAAAATCACACAAAAACTGCAGAAACTTTTTTATTTTTTTATAAAAAAATGTAAATTTTGTTTAAATAATATTATTTTCATGAAATCTAATTAGAAATGTAGTTTTAAAATTTTTCGGACGATTACTTTTAAAATTATATCAAAAAAACGTTATTTTTTAGAAATAATGCGTTTTTCTTAAAAATCAAACAAAAACTGCTGTAACTTTTTTATTTCTTTATAAAAAAATGTAAATTTTGTTTAAATAATTTTATTTTCATGAAATCTAATTAGAAATGTAGTTTTAAAATTTTTCGGTCGATTATTTTTAAAATTATACCAAAAAAACGTTTTTCTTAAAAATCAAACTAAAACTGCTGTAACTTTTTTATTTCTTTATAAAAAAATGTAAATTTTGTTTAAATAATATTATCTTCATGAAATCTAATTAGAAATGTAGTTTTAAAATTTTTCGGACGATTACTTTTAAAATTATATCAAAAAAACGTTATTTTTTAGAAATAATGCGTTTTTCTTAAAAATCAAACACAAACTGCTGTAACTTTTTTATTTCTTTATAAAAAAATGTAAATTTTGTTTAAATAATTTTATTTTCATGAAATCTAATTAGAAATGTAGTTTTAAAATTTTCCGGTCGATTATTTTTAAAATTATACCAAAAAAACGTTTTTCTTAAAAATCACACAAAAACTGCAGAAACTTTTTTATTTTTTTATAAAAAAATGTAAATTTTGTTTAAATAATATTATTTTCATGAAATCTAATTAGAAATGTAGTTTTAAAATTTTTCGGACGATTACTTTTAAAATTATATCAAAAAAAAAACGTTATTTTTAGAAATAATGCGATTTCTTAAAAATCAAACAAAAACTGCTGTAACTTTTTTATTTCTTTATAAAAAAATGTAAATTTTGTTTAAATAATTTTATTTTCATGAAATCTAATTAGAAATGTAGTTTTAAAATTTTTCGGTCGATTATTTTTAAAATTATACCAAAAAAACGTTTTTCTTAAAAATCACACAAAAACTGCAGAAACTTTTTTATTTCTTTATAAAAAAATGTAAATTTTGTTTAAATAATATTATTTTCATGAAATCTAATTAGAAATGTAGTTTTAAAATTTTTCGGACGATTACTTTTAAAATTATATCAAAAAAACGTTATTTTTTAGAAATAATGCGTTTTTCTTAAAAATCAAACAAAAACTGCTGTAACTTTTTTATTTCTTTATAAAAAAATGTAAATTTTGTTTAAATAATATTATTTTCATGAAATCTAATTAGAAATGTAGTTTTAAAATTTTTCGGACGATTACTTTTAAAATTATATCAAAAAAACGTTATTTTTAGAAATAATGCGTTTTTCTTAAAAATCAAACAAAAACTGCTGTAACTTTTTTATTTCTTTATAAAAAAATGTAAATTTTGTTTAAATAATTTTATTTTCATGAAATCTAATTAGAAATGTAGTTTTAAAATTTTTCGGTCGATTATTTTTAAAATTATACCAAAAAAACGTTTTTCTTAAAAATCACACAAAAACTGCAGAAACTTTTTTATTTCTTTATAAAAAAATGTAAATTTTGTTTAAATAATTTTATTTTCATGAAATCTAATTAGAAATGTAGTTTTAAAATTTTTCGGACGATTACTTTTAAAATTATATCAAAAAAACGTTATTTTTTAGAAATAATGCGTTTTTCTTAAAAATCAAACAAAAACTGCTGTAACTTTTTTATTTCTTTATAAAAAAATGTAAATTTTGTTTAAATAATTTTATTTTCATGAAATCTAATTAGAAATGTAGTTTTAAAATTTTTCGGTCGATTATTTTTAAAATTATACCAAAAAAACGTTTTTCTTAAAAATCACACAAAAACTGCAGAAACTTTTTTATTTCTTTATAAAAAAATGTAAATTTTGTTTAAATAATATTATTTTCATGAAATCTAATTAGAAATGTAGTTTTAAAATTTTTCGGACGATTACTTTTAAAATTATATCAAAAAAACGTTATTTTTTAGAAATAATGCGTTTTTCTTAAAAATCAAACAAAAACTGCTGTAACTTTTTTATTTCTTTATAAAAAAATGTAAATTTTGTTTAAATAATTTTATTTTCATGAAATCTAATTAGAAATGTAGTTTTAAAATTTTTCGGTCGATTATTTTTAAAATTATACCAAAAAAACGTTTTTCTTAAAAATCAAACTAAAACTGCTGTAACTTTTTTATTTCTTTATAAAAAAATGTAAATTTTGTTTAAATAATATTATTTTCATGAAATCTAATTAGAAATGTAGTTTTAAAATTTTTCGGACGATTACTTTTAAAATTATATCAAAAAAACGTTATTTTTTAGAAATAATGCGTTTTTCTTAAAAATCAAACAAAAAATGCTGTAACTTTTTTATTTCTTTATAAAAAAATGTAAATTTTGTTTAAATAATTTTATTTTCATGAAATCTAATTAGAAATGTAGTTTTAAAATTTTTCGGTCGATTATTTTTAAAATTATACCAAAAAAACGTTTTTCTTAAAAATCACACAAAAACTGCAGAAACTTTTTTATTTCTTTATAAAAAAATGTAAATTTTGTTTAAATAATTTTATTTTCATGAAATCTAATTAGAAATGTAGTTTTAAAATTTTTCGGACGATTACTTTTAAAATTATATCAAAAAAACGTTATTTTTTCGAAATAATGCGTTTTTCTTAAAAATCAAACAAAAACTGCTGTAACTTTTTTATTTCTTTATAAAAAAATGTAAATTTTGTTTAAATAATTTTATTTTCATGAAATCTAATTAGAAATGTAGTTTTAAAATTTTTCGGTCGATTATTTTTAAAATTATACCAAAAAAACGTTTTTCTTAAAAATCACACAAAAACTGCAGAAACTTTTTTATTTCTTTATAAAAAAATGTAAATTTTGTTTAAATAATTTTATTTTCATGAAATCTAATTAGAAATGTAGTTTTAAAATTTTTCGGATGATTACTTTTAAAATTATATCAAAAAAACTTTATTTTTTAGAAATAATGCGTTTTTCTTAAAAATCAAACAAAAACTGCTGTAACTTTTTTATTTCTTTATAAAAAAATGTAAATTTTGTTTAAATAATTTTATTTTCATGAAATCTAATTAGAAATGTAGTTTCAAAATTTTTCGATCGATTATTTTTAAAATTATACCAAAAAAACGTTTTTCTTAAAAATCACACAAAAACTGCAGAAACTTTTTTATTTCTTTATAAAAAAATGTAAATTTTGTTTAAATAATTTTATTTTCATGAAATCTAATTAGAAATGTAGTTTTAAAATTTTTCGGACGATTACTTTTAAAATTATATCAAAAAAACGTTATTTTTTAGAAATAATGCGTTTTTCTTAAAAATCAAACAAAAACTGCTGTAACTTTTTTATTTCTTTATAAAAAAATGTAAATTTTGTTTAAATAATTTTATTTTCATGAAATCTAATTAGAAATGTAGTTTTAAAATTTTTCGGTCGATTATTTTTAAAATTATACCAAAAAAACGTTTTTCTTAAAAATCACACAAAAACTGCAGAAACTTTTTTATTTCTTTATAAAAAAATGTAAATTTTGTTTAAATAATATTATTTTCATGAAATCTAATTAGAAATGTAGTTTTAAAATTTTTCGGACGATTACTTTTAAAATTATATCAAAAAAACGTTATTTTTTAGAAATAATGCGTTTTTCTTAAAAATCAAACAAAAACTGCTGTAACTTTTTTATTTCTTTATAAAAAATGTAAATTTTGTTTAAATAATTTTATTTTCATGAAATCTAATTAGAAATGTAGTTTTAAAATTTTTCGGTCGATTATTTATAAAATTATACCAAAAAAACGTTTTTCTTAAAAATCAAACTAAAACTGCTGTAACTTTTTTATTTCTTTATAAAAAAATGTAAATTTTGTTTAAATAATTTTATTTTCATGAAATCTAATTAAAAATGTAGTTTTAAAATTTTTCGGACGATTACTTTTAAAATTATATCAAAAAAACGTTATTTTTTAGAAATAATGCGTTTTTCTTAAAAATCAAACAAAAACTGCTGTAACTTTTTTATTTCTTTATAAAAAAATGTAAATTTTGTTTAAATAATTTTATTTTCATGAAATCTAATTAGAAATGTAGTTTTAAAATTTTTCGGTCGATTATTTTTAAAATTATACCAAAAAAACGTTTTTCTTAAAAATCACACAAAAACTGCAGAAACTTTTTTATTTCTTTATAAAAAAATGTAAATTTTGTTTAAATAATATTATTTTCATGAAATCTAATTAGAAATGTAGTTTTAAAATTTTTCGGACGATTACTTTTAAAATTATATCAAAAAACGTTATTTTTAGAAATAATGCGTTTTTCTTAAAAATCAAACAAAAACTGCTGTAACTTTTTTATTTCTTTATAAAAAAATGTAAATTTTGTTTAAATAATTTTATTTTCATGAAATCTAATTAGAAATGTAGTTTTAAAATTTTTCGGTCGATTATTTTTAAAATTATACCAAAAAAACATTTTTCTTAAAAATCAAACTAAAACTGCTGTAACTTTTTTATTTCTTTATAAAAAAATGTAAATTTTGTTTAAATAATATTATTTACATGAAATCTAATTAGAAATGTAGTTTTAAAATTTTTCGGACGATTACTTTTAAAATTATATCAAAAAAACGTTATTTTTTAGAAATAATGCGTTTTTCTTAAAAATCAAACAAAAACTGCTGTAACTTTTTTATTTCTTTATAAAAAAATGTAAATTTTGTTTAAATAATTTTATTTTCATGAAATCTAATTAGAAATGTAGTTTTAAAATTTTTCGGTCGATTATTTTTAAAATTATACCAAAAAAACGTTTTTCTTAAAAATCACACAAAAACTGCAGAAACTTTTTTATTTCTTTATAAAAAAATGTAAATTTTGTTTAAATAATTTTATTTTCATGAAATCTAATTAGAAATGTAGTTTTAAAATTTTTCGGACGATTACTTTTAAAATTATATCAAAAAAACGTTATTTTTCGAAATAATGCGTTTTTCTTAAAAATCAAACAAAAACTGCTGTAACTTTTTTATTTCTTTATAAAAAAATGTAAATTTTGTTTAAATAATTTTATTTTCATGAAATCTAATTAGAAATGTAGTTTTAAAATTTTTCGGTCGATTATTTTTAAAATTATAACAAAAAAACGTTTTTCTTAAAAATCAAACTAAAACTGCTGTAACTTTTTTATTTCTTTATAAAAAAATGTAAATTTTGTTTAAATAATATTATTTTCATGAAATCTAATTAGAAATGTAGTTTTAAAATTTTTCGGACGATTACTTTTAAAATTATATCAAAAAAACGTTATTTTTTAGAAATAATGCGTTTTTCTTAAAAATCAAACAAAAACTGCTGTAACTTTTTTATTTCTTTATAAAAAAATGTAAATTTTGTTTAAATAATTTTATTTTCATGAAATCTAATTAGAAATGTAGTTTTAAAATTTTTCGGTCGATTATTTTTAAAATTATACCAAAAAAACGTTTTTCTTAAAAATCACACAAAAACTGCAGAAACTTTTTTATTTCTTTATAAAAAAATGTAAATTTTGTTTAAATAATTTTATTTTCATGAAATCTAATTAGAAATGTAGTTTTAAAATTTTTCGGACGATTACTTTTAAAATTATATCAAAAAAACGTTATTTTTTAGAAATAATGCGTTTTTCTTAAAAATCAAACACAAACTGCTGTAACTTTTTTATTTCTTTATAAAAAAATGTAAATTTTGTTTAAATAATTTTATTTTCATGAAATCTAATTAGAAATGTAGTTTTAAAATTTTTCGGTCGATTATTTTTAAAATTATACCAAAAAAACGTTTTTCTTAAAAATCACACAAAAACTGCAGAAACTTTTTTATTTTTTTATAAAAAAATGTAAATTTTGTTTAAATAATATTATTTTCATGAAATCTAATTAGAAATGTAGTTTTAAAATTTTTCGGACGATTACTTTTAAAATTATATCAAAAAAACGTTATTTTTTAGAAATAATGCGTTTTTCTTAAAAATCAAACAAAAACTGCTGTAACTTTTTTATTTCTTTATAAAAAAATGTAAATTTTGTTTAAATAATTTTATTTTCATGAAATCTAATTAGAAATGTAGTTTTAAAATTTTTCGGTCGATTATTTTTAAAATTATACCAAAAAAACGTTTTTATTAAAAATCACACAAAAACTGCAGAAACTTTTTTATTTCTTTATAAAAAAATGTAAATTTTGTTTAAATAATATTATTTTCATGAAATCTAATTAGAAATGTAGTTTTAAAATTTTTCGGACGATTACTTTTAAAATTATATCAAAAAAACGTTATTTTTTAGAAATAATGCGTTTTTCTTAAAAATCAAACAAAAACTGCTGTAACTTTTTTATTTCTTTATAAAAAAATGTAAATTTTGTTTAAGTAATATTATTTTCATGAAATCTAATTAGAAATGTAGTTTTAAAATTTTTCGGACGATTACTTTTAAAATTATATCAAAAAAACGTTATTTTTTAGAAATAATGCGTTTTTCTTAAAAATCAAACAAAAACTGCTGTAACTTTTTTATTTCTTTATAAAAAAATGTAAATTTTGTTTAAATAATTTTATTTTCATGAAATCTAATTAGAAATGTAGTTTTAAAATTTTTCGGTCGATTATTTTTAAAATTATACCAAAAAAACGTTTTTCTTAAAAATCACACAAAAACTGCAGAAACTTTTTTATTTCTTTATAAAAAAATGTAAATTTTGTTTAAATAATTTTATTTTCATGAAATCTAATTAGAAATGTAGTTTTAAAATTTTTCGGACGATTACTTTTAAAATTATATCAAAAAAACGTTATTTTTTAGAAATAATGCGTTTTTCTTAAAAATCAAACAAAAACTGCTGTAACTTTTTTATTTCTTTATAAAAAAATGTAAATTTTGTTTAAATAATTTTATTTTCATGAAATCTAATTAGAAATGTAGTTTTAAAATTTTTCGGTCGATTATTTTTAAAATTATACCAAAAAAACGTTTTTCTTAAAAATCACACAAAAACTGCAGAAACTTTTTTATTTCTTTATAAAAAAATGTAAATTTTGTTTAAATAATATTATTTTCATGAAATCTAATTAGAAATGTAGTTTTAAAATTTTTCGGACGATTACTTTTAAAATTATATCAAAAAAACGTTATTTTTTAGAAATAATGCGTTTTTCTTAAAAATCAAACAAAAACTGCTGTAACTTTTTTATTTCTTTATAAAAAAATGTAAATTTTGTTTAAATAATTTTATTTTCATGAAATCTAATTAGAAATGTAGTTTTAAAATTTTTCGGTCGATTATTTTTAAAATTATACCAAAAAAACGTTTTTCTTAAAAATCAAACTAAAACTGCTGTAACTTTTTTATTTCTTTATAAAAAAATGTAAATTTTGTTTAAATAATATTATTTTCATGAAATCTAATTAGAAATGTAGTTTTAAAATTTTTCGGACGATTACTTTTAAAATTATATCAAAAAAACGTTATTTTTTAGAAATAATGCGTTTTTCTTAAAAATCAAACAAAAAATGCTGTAACTTTTTTATTTCTTTATAAAAAAATGTAAATTTTGTTTAAATAATTTTATTTTCATGAAATCTAATTAGAAATGTAGTTTTAAAATTTTTCGGTCGATTATTTTTAAAATTATACCAAAAAAACGTTTTTCTTAAAAATCACACAAAAACTGCAGAAACTTTTTTATTTCTTTATAAAAAAATGTAAATTTTGTTTAAATAATTTTATTTTCATGAAATCTAATTAGAAATGTAGTTTTAAAAATTTTCGGACGATTACTTTTAAAATTATATCAAAAAAACGTTATTTTTTCGAAATAATGCGTTTTTCTTAAAAATCAAACAAAAACTGCTGTAACTTTTTTATTTCTTTATAAAAAAATGTAAATTTTGTTTAAATAATTTTATTTTCATGAAATCTAATTAGAAATGTAGTTTTAAAATTTTTCGGTCGATTATTTTTAAAATTATAACAAAAAAACGTTTTTCTTAAAAATCAAACTAAAACTGCTGTAACTTTTTTATTTCTTTATAAAAAAATGTAAATCTTGTTTAAATAATATTATTTTCATGAAATCTAATTAGAAATGTAGTTTTAAAATTTTTCGGACGATTACTTTTAAAATTATATCAAACGTTATTTTTTAGAAATAATGCGTTTTTCTTAAAAATCAAACAAAAACTGCTGTAACTTTTTTATTTCTTTATAAAAAAATGTAAATTTTGTTTAAATAATTTTATTTTCATGAAATCTAATTAGAAATGTAGTTTTAAAATTTTTCGGTCGATTATTTTTAAAATTATACCAAAAAAACGTTTTTCTTAAAAATCACACAAAAACTGCAGAAACTTTTTTATTTCTTTATAAAAAAATGTAAATTTTGTTTAAATAATTTTATTTTCATGAAATCTAATTAGAAATGTAGTTTTAAAATTTTTCGGACGATTACTTTTAAAATTATATCAAAAAAACGTTATTTTTTAGAAATAATGCGTTTTTCTTAAAAATCAAACAAAAACTGCTGTAACTTTTTTATTTCTTTATAAAAAAATGTAAATTTTGTTTAAATAATTTTATTTTCATGAAATCTAATTAGAAATGTAGTTTTAAAATTTTTCGGTCGATTATTTTTAAAATTATACCAAAAAAACGTTTTTCTTAAAAATCACACAAAAACTGCAGAAACTTTTTTATTTTTTTATAAAAAAATGTAAATTTTGTTTAAATAATTTTATTTTCATGAAATCTAATTAGAAATGTAGTTTTAAAATTTTTCGGACGATTACTTTTAAAATTATATCAAAAAAACGTTATTTTTTAGAAATAATGCGTTTTTCTTAAAAATCAAACAAAAACTGCTGTAACTTTTTTATTTCTTTATAAAAAAATGTAAATTTTGTTTAAATAATTTTATTTTCATGAAATCTAATTAGAAATGTAGTTTTAAAATTTTTCGGTCGATTATTTTTAAAATTATACCAAAAAAAACGTTTTTCTTAAAAATCACACAAAAACTGCAGAAACTTTTTTATTTTTTTATAAAAAAATGTAAATTTTGTTTAAATAATATTATTTTCATGAAATCTAATTAGAAATGTAGTTTTAAAATTTTTCGGACGATTACTTTTAAAATTATATCAAAAAAACGTTATTTTTTAGAAATAATGCGTTTTTCTTAAAAATCATACAAAAACTGCTGTAATTTTTTTATTTCTTTATAAAAAAATGTAAATTTTGTTTAAATAATATTATTTTCATGAAATCTAATTAGAAATGTAGTTTTAAAATTTTTCGGACGATTACTTTTAAAATTATATCAAAAAAACGTTATTTTTTAGAAATAATGCGTTTTTCTTAAAAATCAAACAAAAACTGCTGTAACTTTTTTATTTCTTTATAAAAAAATGTAAATTTTGTTTAAATAATTTTATTTTCATGAAATCTAATTAGAAATGTAGTTTTAAAATTAATCGGTCGATTATTTTTAAAATTATACCAAAAAAACGTTTTTCTTAAAAATGACACAAAAACTGCAGAAACTTTTTTATTTCTTTATAAAAAAATGTAAATTTTGTTTAAATAATATTATTTTCATGAAATCTAATTAGAAATGTAGTTTTAAAATTTTTCGGACGATTACTTTTAAAATTATATCAAAAAAACGTTATTTTTTAGAAATAATGCGTTTTTCTTAAAAATCAAACAAAAACTGCTGTAACTTTTTTATTTCTTTATAAAAAAATGTAAATTTTGTTTAAATAATTTTATTTTCATGAAATCTAATTAGAAATGTAGTTTTAAAATTTTTCGGTCGATTATTTTTAAAATTATACCAAAAAAACGTTTTTCTTAAAAATCAAACTAAAACTGCTGTAACTTTTTTATTTCTTTATAAAAAAATGTAAATTTTGTTTAAATAATATTATTTTCATGAAATCTAATTAGAAATGTAGTTTTAAAATTTTTCGGACGATTACTTTTAAAATTATATCAAAAAAACGTTATTTTTTAGAAATAATGCGTTTTTCTTAAAAATCAAACAAAAACTGCTGTAACTTTTTTATTTCTTTATAAAAAAATGTAAATTTTGTTTAAATAATTTTATTTTCATGAAATCTAATTAGAAATGTAGTTTTAAAATTTTTCGGTCGATTATTTTTAAAATTATACCAAAAAAACGTTTTTCTTAAAAATCAAACTAAAACTGCTGTAACTTTTTTATTTCTTTATAAAAAAATGTAAATTTTGTTTAAATAATATTATTTTCATGAAATCTAATTAGAAATGTAGTTTTAAAATTTTTCGGACGATTACTTTTAAAATTATATCAAAAAAACGTTATTTTTTAGAAATAATGCGTTTTTCTTAAAAATCAAACAAAAACTGCTGTAACTTTTTTATTTCTTTATAAAAAAATGTAAATTTTGTTTAAATAATTTTATTTTCATGAAATCTAATTAGAAATGTAGTTTTAAAATTTTTCGGTCGATTATTTTTAAAATTATACCAAAAAAACGTTTTTCTTAAAAATCACACAAAAACTGCAGAAACTTTTTTATTTCTTTATAAAAAAATGTAAATTTTGTTTAAATAATATTATTTTCATGAAATCTAATTAGAAATGTAGTTTTAAAATTTTTCGGACGATTACTTTTAAAATTATATCAAAAAAACGTTATTTTTTAGAAATAATGCGTTTTTCTTAAAAATCAAACAAAAACTGCTGTAACTTTTTTATTTCTTTATAAAAAAATGTAAATTTTGTTTAAATAATTTTATTTTCATGAAATCTAATTAGAAATGTAGTTTTAAAATTTTTCGGTCGATTATTTTTAAAATTATACCAAAAAAACGTTTTTCTTAAAAATCAAACTAAAACTGCTGTAACTTTTTTATTTCTTTATAAAAAAATGTAAATTTTGTTTAAATAATATTATTTTCATGAAATCTAATTAGAAATGTAGTTTTAAAATTTTTCGGACGATTACTTTTAAAATTATATCAAAAAAACGTTATTTTTTAGAAATAATGCGTTTTTCTTAAAAATCAAACAAAAACTGCTGTAACTTTTTTATTTCTTTATAAAAAAATGTAAATTTTGTTTAAATAATTTTATTTTCATGAAATCTAATTAGAAATGTAGTTTTAAAATTTTTCGGTCGATTATTTTTAAAATTATACCAAAAAAACGTTTTTCTTAAAAATCACACAAAAACTGCAGAAACTTTTTTATTTCTTTATAAAAAAATGTAAATTTTGTTTAAATAATATTATTTTCATGAAATCTAATTAGAAATGTAGTTTTAAAATTTTTCGGACGATTACATTTAAAATTATATCAAAAAAACGTTATTTTTTAGAAATAATGCGTTTTTCTTAAAAATCAAACAAAAACTGCTGTAACTTTTTTATTTCTTTATAAAAAAATGTAAATTTTGTTTAAATAATTTTATTTTCATGAAATCTAATTAGAAATGTAGTTTTAAAATTTTTCGGTCGATTATTTTTAAAATTATACCAAAAAAACGTTTTTCTTAAAAATCAAACTAAAACTGCTGTAACTTTTTTATTTCTTTATAAAAAAATGTAAATTTTGTTTAAATAATATTATTTTCATGAAATCTAATTAGAAATGTAGTTTTAAAATTTTTCGGACGATTACTTTTAAAATTATATCAAAAAAACGTTATTTTTTAGAAATAATGCGTTTTTCTTAAAAATCAAACAAAAACTGCTGTAACTTTTTTATTTCTTTATAAAAAAATGTAAATTTTGTTTAAATAATTTTATTTTCATGAAATCTAATTAGAAATGTAGTTTTAAAATTTTTCGGTCGATTATTTTTAAAATTATACCAAAAAAACGTTTTTCTTAAAAATCAAACTAAAACTGCTGTAACTTTTTTATTTCTTTATAAAAAAATGTAAATTTTGTTTAAATAATATTATTTTCATGAAATCTAATTAGAAATGTAGTTTTAAAATTTTTCGGACGATTACTTTTAAAATTATATCAAAAAAACGTTATTTTTTAGAAATAATGCGTTTTTCTTAAAAATCAAACAAAAACTGCTGTAACTTTTTTATTTCTTTATAAAAAAATGTAAATTTTGTTTAAATAATTTTATTTTCATGAAATCTAATTAGAAATGTAGTTTTAAAATTTTTCGGTCGATTATTTTTAAAATTATACCAAAAAAACGTTTTTCTTAAAAATCAAACTAAAACTGCTGTAACTTTTTTATTTCTTTATAAAAAAATGTAAATTTTGTTTAAATAATATTATTTTCATGAAATCTAATTAGAAATGTAGTTTTAAAATTTTTCGGACGATTACTTTTAAAATTATATCAAAAAAACGTTATTTTTTAGAAATAATGCGTTTTTCTTAAAAATCAAACAAAAACTGCTGTAACTTTTTTATTTCTTTATAAAAAAATGTAAATTTTGTTTAAATAATTTTATTTTCATGAAATCTAATTAGAAATGTAGTTTTAAAATTTTTCGGTCGATTATTTTTAAAATTATACCAAAAAAACGTTTTTCTTAAAAATCACACAAAAACTGCAGAAACTTTTTTATTTCTTTATAAAAAAATGTAAATTTTGTTTAAATAATATTATTTTCATGAAATCTAATTAGAAATGTAGTTTTAAAATTTTTCGGACGATTACTTTTAAAATTATATCAAAAAAACGTTATTTTTTAGAAATAATGCGTTTTTCTTAAAAATCAAACAAAAACTGCTGTAACTTTTTTATTTCTTTATAAAAAAATGTAAATTTTGTTTAAATAATTTTATTTTCATAAAATCTAATTAGAAATGTAGTTTTAAAATTTTTCGGTCGATTATTTTTAAAATTATACCAAAAAAACGTTTTTCTTAAAAATCAAACTAAAACTGCTGTAACTTTTTTATTTCTTTATAAAAAAATGTAAATTTTGTTTAAATAATATTATTTTCATGAAATCTAATTAGAAATGTAGTTTTAAAATTTTTTGGACGATTACTTTTAAAATTATATCAAAAAAAACGTTATTTTTTAGAAATAATGCGTTTTTCTTAAAAATCAAACAAAAACTGCTGTAACTTTTTTATTTCTTTATAAAAAAATGTAAATTTTGTTTAAATAATTTTATTTTCATGAAATCTAATTAGAAATGTAGTTTTAAAATTTTTCGGTCGATTATTTTTAAAATTATACCAAAAAAACGTTTTTCTTAAAAATCAAACTAAAACTGCTGTAACTTTTTTATTTCTTTATAAAAAAATGTAAATTTTGTTTAAATAATATTATTTTCATGAAATCTAATTAGAAATGTAGTTTTAAAATTTTTCGGACGATTACTTTTAAAATTATATCAAAAAAACGTTATTTTTTAGAAATAATGCGTTTTTCTTAAAAATCAAACAAAAACTGCTGTAACTTTTTTATTTCTTTATAAAAAAATGTAAATTTTGTTTAAATAATTTTATTTTCATGAAATCTAATTAGAAATGTAGTTTTAAAATTTTTCGGTCGATTATTTTTAAAATTATACCAAAAAAACGTTTTTCTTAAAAATCACACAAAAACTGCAGAAACTTTTTTATTTCTTTATAAAAAAATGTAAATTTTGTTTAAATAATATTATTTTCATGAAATCTAATTAGAAATGTAGTTTTAAAATTTTTCGGACGATTACTTTTAAAATTATATCAAAAAAACGTTATTTTTTAGAAATAATGCGTTTTTCTTAAAAATCAAACAAAAACTGCTGTAACTTTTTTATTTCTTTATAAAAAAATGTAAATTTTGTTTAAATAATTTTATTTTCATGAAATCTAATTAGAAATGTAGTTTTAAAATTTTTCGGTCGATTATTTTTAAAATTATACCAAAAAAACGTTTTTCTTAAAAATCAAACTAAAACTGCTGTAACTTTTTTATTTCTTTATAAAAAAATGTAAATTTTGTTTAAATAATATTATTTTCATGAAATCTAATTAGAAATGTAGTTTTAAAATTTTTCGGACGATTACTTTTAAAATTATATCAAAAAAAACGTTATTTTTTAGAAATAATGCGTTTTTCTTAAAAATCAAACAAAAACTGCTGTAACTTTTTTATTTCTTTATAAAAAAATGTAAATTTTGTTTAAATAATTTTATTTTCATGAAATCTAATTAGAAATGTAGTTTTAAAATTTTTCGGTCGATTATTTTTAAAATTATACCAAAAAAACGTTTTTCTTAAAAATCAAACTAAAACTGCTGTAACTTTTTTATTTCTTTATAAAAAAATGTAAATTTTGTTTAAATAATATTATTTTCATGAAATCTAATTAGAAATGTAGTTTTAAAATTTTTCGGACGATTACTTTTAAAATTATATCAAAAAAACGTTATTTTTTAGAAATAATGCGTTTTTCTTAAAAATCAAACAAAAACTGCTGTAACGTAACTTTTTTATTTCTTTATAAAAAAATGTAAATTTTGTTTAAATAATTTTATTTTCATGAAATCTAATTAGAAATGTAGTTTTAAAATTTTTCGGTCGATTATTTTTAAAATTATACCAAAAAAACATTTTTCTTAAAAATCAAACTAAAACTGCTGTAACTTTTTTATTTCTTTATAAAAAAATGTAAATTTTGTTTAAATAATATTATTTTCATGAAATCTAATTAGAAATGTAGTTTTAAATCTTTTCGGACGATTACTTTTAAAATTATATCAAAAAACGTTATTTTTTAGAAATAATGCGTTTTTCTTAAAAATCAAACAAAAACTGCTGTAACTTTTTTATTTCTTTATAAAAAAATGTAAATTTTGTTTAAATAATTTTATTTTCATGAAATCTAATTAGAAATGTAGTTTTAAAATTTTTCGGTCGATTATTTTTAAAATTATACCAAAAAAACGTTTTTCTTAAAAATCACACAAAAACTGCAGAAACTTTTTTATTTCTTTATAAAAAAATGTAAATTTTGTTTAAATAATATTATTTTCATGAAATCTAATTAGAAATGTAGTTTTAAAATTTTTCGGACGATTACTTTTAAAATTATATCAAAAAAACGTTATTTTTTAGAAATAATGCGTTTTTCTTAAAAATCAAACAAAAACTGCTGTAACTTTTTTATTTCTTTATAAAAAAATGTAAATTTTGTTTAAATAATTTTATTTTCATGAAATCTAATTAGAAATGTAGTTTTAAAATTTTTCGGTCGATTATTTTTAAAATTATACCAAAAAAACGTTTTTCTTAAAAATCACACAAAAACTGCAGAAACTTTTTTATTTCTTTATAAAAAAATGTAAATTTTGTTTAAATAATATTATTTTCATGAAATCTAATTAGAAATGTAGTTTTAAAATTTTTCGGACGATTACTTTTAAAATTATATCAAAAAAACGTTATTTTTTAGAAATAATGCGTTTTTCTTAAAAATCAAACAAAAACTGCTGTAACTTTTTTATTTCTTTATAAAAAAATGTAAATTTTGTTTAAATAATTTTATTTTCATAAAATCTAATTAGAAATGTAGTTTTAAAATTTTTCGGTCGATTATTTTTAAAATTATACCAAAAAAACGTTTTTCTTAAAATCAAACTAAAACTGCTTTAACTTTTTTATTTCTTTATAAAAAAATGTAAATTTTGTTTAAATAATATTATTTTCATGAAATCTAATTAGAAATGTAGTTTTAAAATTTTTCGGACGATTACTTTTAAAATTATATCAAAAAAAACGTTATTTTTAGAAATAATGCGTTTTTCTTAAAATCAAACAAAAACTGCTGTAACTTTTTTATTTCTTTATAAAAAAATGTAAATTTTGTTTAAATAATTTTATTTTCATGAAATCTAATTAGAAATGTAGTTTTAAAATTTTTCGGTCGATTATTTTTAAAATTATACCAAAAAAACGTTTTCTTAAAAATCAAACTAAAACTGCTGTAACTTTTTTATTTCTTTATAAAAAAATGTAAATTTTGTTTAAATAATATTATTTTCATGAAATCTAATTAGAAATGTAGTTTTAAAATTTTTCGGACGATTACTTTTAAAATTATATCAAAAAAACGTTATTTTTTAGAAATAATGCGTTTTTCTTAAAAATCAAACAAAAACTGCTGTAACTTTTTTATTTCTTTATAAAAAAATGTAAATTTTGTTTAAATAATTTTATTTTCATGAAATCTAATTAGAAATGTAGTTTTAAAATTTTTCGGTCGATTATTTTTAAAATTATACCAAAAAAACGTTTTTCTTAAAAATCACACAAAAACTGCAGAAACTTTTTTATTTCTTTATAAAAAAATGTAAATTTTGTTTAAATAATATTATTTTCATGAAATCTAATTAGAAATGTAGTTTTAAAATTTTTCGGACGATTACTTTTAAAATTATATCAAAAAAACGTTATTTTTTAGAAATAATGCGTTTTTCTTAAAAATCAAACAAAAACTGCTGTAACTTTTTTATTTCTTTATAAAAAAATGTAAATTTTGTTTAAATAATTTTATTTTCATGAAATCTAATTAGAAATGTAGTTTTAAAATTTTTCGGTCGATTATTTTTAAAATTATACCAAAAAAACGTTTTTCTTAAAAATCAAACTAAAACTGCTGTAACTTTTTTATTTCTTTATAAAAAAATGTAAATTTTGTTTAAATAATATTATTTTCATGAAATCTAATTAGAAATGTAGTTTTAAAATTTTTCGGACGATTACTTTTAAAATTATATCAAAAAAACGTTATTTTTTAGAAATAATGCGTTTTTCTTAAAAATCAAACAAAAACTGCTGTAACTTTTTTATTTCTTTATAAAAAAATGTAAATTTTGTTTAAATAATTTTATTTTCATGAAATCTAATTAGAAATGTAGTTTTAAAATTTTTCGGTCGATTATTTTTAAAATTATACCAAAAAAACGTTTTTCTTAAAAATCAAACTAAAACTGCTGTAACTTTTTTATTTCTTTATAAAAAAATGTAAATTTTGTTTAAATAATATTATTTTCATGAAATCTAATTAGAAATGTAGTTTTAAAATTTTTCGGACGATTACTTTTAAAATTATATCAAAAAAACGTTATTTTTTAGAAATAATGCGTTTTTCTTAAAAATCAAACAAAAACTGCTGTAACTTTTTTATTTCTTTATAAAAAAATGTAAATTTTGTTTAAATAATTTTATTTTCATGAAATCTAATTAGAAATGTAGTTTTAAAATTTTTCGGTCGATTATTTTTAAAATTATACCAAAAAAACATTTTTCTTAAAAATCAAACTAAAACTGCTGTAACTTTTTTATTTCTTTATAAAAAAATGTAAATTTTGTTTAAATAATATTATTTTCATGAAATCTAATTAGAAATGTAGTTTTAAATCTTTTCGGACGATTACTTTTAAAATTATATCAAAAAAACGTTATTTTTTAGAAATAATGCGTTTTTCTTAAAAATCAAACAAAAACTGCTGTAACTTTTTTATTTCTTTATAAAAAAATGTAAATTTTGTTTAAATAATTTTATTTTCATGAAATCTAATTAGAAATGTAGTTTTAAAATTTTTCGGTCGATTATTTTTAAAATTATACCAAAAAAACGTTTTTCTTAAAAATCACACAAAAACTGCAGAAACTTTTTTATTTCTTTATAAAAAAATGTAAATTTTGTTTAAATAATATTATTTTCATGAAATCTAATTAGAAATGTAGTTTTAAAATTTTTCGGACGATTACTTTTAAAATTATATCAAAAAAACGTTATTTTTTAGAAATAATGCGTTTTTCTTAAAAATCAAACAAAAACTGCTGTAACTTTTTTATTTCTTTATAAAAAAATGTAAATTTTGTTTAAATAATTTTATTTTCATAAAATCTAATTAGAAATGTAGTTTTAAAATTTTTCGGTCGATTATTTTTAAAATTATACCAAAAAAACGTTTTTCTTAAAAATCAAACTAAAACTGCTGTAACTTTTTTATTTCTTTATAAAAAAATGTAAATTTTGTTTAAATAATATTATTTTCATGAAATCTAATTAGAAATGTAGTTTTAAAATTTTTCGGACGATTACTTTTAAAATTATATCAAAAAAACGTTATTTTTTAGAAATAATGCGTTTTTCTTAAAAATCAAACAAAAACTGCTGTAACTTTTTTATTTCTTTATAAAAAAATGTAAATTTTGTTTAAATAATTTTATTTTCATGAAATCTAATTAGAAATGTAGTTTTAAAATTTTTCGGTCGATTATTTTTAAAATTATACCAAAAAAACGTTTTTCTTAAAAATCACACAAAAACTGCAGAAACTTTTTTATTTCTTTATATAAAAATGCAAATTTTGTTTAAATAATATTATTTTCATGAAATCTAATTAGAAATGTAGTTTTAAAATTTTTCGGACGATTACTTTTAAAATTATATCAAAAAAACGTTATTTTTTAGAAATAATGCGTTTTTCTTAAAAATCAAACAAAAACTGCTGTAACTTTTTTATTTCTTTATAAAAAAATGTAAATTTTGTTTAAATAATTTTATTTTCATGAAATCTAATTAGAAATGTAGTTTTAAAATTTTTCGGTCGATTATTTTTAAAATTATACCAAAAAAACGTTTTTCTTAAAAATCAAACTAAAACTGCTGTAACTTTTTTATTTCTTTATAAAAAAATGTAAATTTTGTTTAAATAATATTATTTTCATGAAATCTAATTAGAAATGTAGTTTTAAAATTTTTCGGACGATTACTTTTAAAATTATATCAAAAAAACGTTATTTTTTAGAAATAATGCGTTTTTCTTAAAAATCACACAAAAACTGCAGAAACTTTTTTATTTCTTTATAAAAAAATGTAAATTTTGTTTAAATAATTTTATTTTCATGAAATCTAATTAGAAATGTAGTTTTAAAATTTTTCGGACGATTACTTTTAAAATTATATCAAAAAAACGTTATTTTTTAGAAATAATGCGTTTTTCTTAAAAATCAAACAAAAACTGCTGTAACTTTTTTATTTCTTTATAAAAAAATGTAAATTTTGTTTAAATAATTTTATTTTCATGAAATCTAATTAGAAATGTAGTTTTAAAATTTTTCGGTCGATTATTTTTAAAATTATACCAAAAAAACGTTTTTCTTAAAAATCAAACTAAAACTGCTGTAACTTTTTTATTTCTTTATAAAAAAATGTAAATTTTGTTTTAATAATATTATTTTCATGAAATCTAATTAGAAATGTAGTTTTAAAATTTTTCGGACGATTACTTTTAAAATTATATCAAAAAAACGTTTTTTTTAGAAATAATGCGTTTTTCTTAAAAATCAAACAAAAACTGCTGTAACTTTTTTATTTCTTTATAAAAAAATGTAAATTTTGTTTAAATAATTTTATTTTCATGAAATCTAATTAGAAATGTAGTTTTAAAATTTTTCGGTCGATTATTTTTAAAATTATACCAAAAAAACGTTTTTCTTAAAAATCAAACTAAAACTGCTGTAACTTTTTTATTTCTTTATAAAAAAATGTAAATTTTGTTTAAATAATATTATTTTCATGAAATCTAATTAGAAATGTAGTTTTAAAATTTTTCGGACGATTACTTTTAAAATTATATCAAAAAAACGTTATTTTTAGAAATAATGCGTTTTTCTTAAAAATCAAACAAAAACTGCTGTAACTTTTTTATTTCTTTATAAAAAAATGTAAATTTTGTTTAAATAATTTTATTTTCATGAAATCTAATTAGAAATGTAGTTTTAAAATTTTTCGGTCGATTATTTTTAAAATTATACCAAAAAAACATTTTTCTTAAAAATCACACAAAAACTGCAGAAACTTTTTTATTTCTTTATAAAAAAATGTAAATTTTAATTAAATAATTTTATTTTCATGAAATCTAATTAGAAATGTAGTTTTAAAATTTTTCGGACGATTACTTTTAAAATTATATCAAAAAAACGTTATTTTTTAGAAATAATGCGTTTTTCTTAAAAATCAAACAAAAACTGCTGTAACTTTTTTATTTCTTTATAAAAAAATGTAAATTTTGTTTAAATACTTTTATTTTCATGAAATCTAATTAGAAATGTAGTTTTAAAATTTTTCGGTCGATTATTTTTAAAATTATACCAAAAAAACGTTTTTCTTAAAAATCAAACTAAAACTGCTATAACTTTTTTATTTCTTTATAAAAAAATGTAAATTTTGTTTAAATAATATTATTTTCATGAAATCTAATTAGAAATGTAGTTTTAAAATTTTTCGGACGATTACTTTTAAAATTATATCAAAAAAACATTATTTTTTAGAAATAATGCGTTTTTCTTAAAAATCAAACAAAAACTGCTGTAACTTTTTTATTTCTTTATAAAAAAATGTAAATTTTGTTTAAATAATTTTATTTTCATGAAATCTAATTAGAAATGTAGTTTTAAAATTTTTCGGTCGATTATTTTTAAAATTATACCAAAAAAAACGTTTTTCTTAAAAATCACACAAAAACTGCAGAAACTTTTTTATTTCTTTATAAAAAAATGTAAATTTTGTTTAAATAATTTTATTTTCATGAAATCTAATTAGAAATGTAGTTTTAAAATTTTTCGGACGATTACTTTTAAAATTATATCAAAAAAACGTTATTTTTTAGAAATAATGCGTTTTTCTTAAAAATCAAACAAAAACTGCTGTAACTTTTTTATTTCTTTATAAAAAAATGTAAATTTTGTTTAAATAATTTTATTTTCATGAAATCTAATTAGAAATGTAGTTTTAAAATTTTTCGGTCGATTATTTTTAAAATTATACCAAAAAAACGTTTTTCTTAAAAATCACACAAAAACTGCAGAAACTTTTTTATTTCTTTATAAAAAAATGTAAATTTTGTTTAAATAATATTATTTTCATGAAATCTAATTAGAAATGTAGTTTTAAAATTTTTCGGACGATTACTTTTAAAATTATATCAAAAAAACGTTATTTTTTAGAAATAATGCGTTTTTCTTAAAAATCAAACAAAAACTGCTGTAACTTTTTTATTTCTTTATAAAAAAATGTAAATTTTGTTTAAATAATTTTATTTTCATGAAATCTAATTAGAAATGTAGTTTTAAAATTTTTCGGTCGATTATTTTTAAAATTATACCAAAAAAAACGTTTTTCTTAAAAATCAAACTAAAACTGCTGTAACTTTTTTATTTCTTTATAAAAAAATGTAAATTTTGTTTAAATAATATTATTTTCATGAAATCTAATTAGAAATGTAGTTTTAAAATTTTTCGGACGATTACTTTTAAAATTATATCAAAAAAACGTTATTTTTTAGAAATAATGCGTTTTTCTTAAAAATCAAACAAAAACTGCTGTAACTTTTTTATTTCTTTATAAAAAAATGTAAATTTTGTTTAAATAATTTTATTTTCATGAAATCTAATTAGAAATGTAGTTCTAAAATTTTTCGGTCGATTATTTTTAAAATTATACCAAAAAAACGTTTTTCGTAAAAATCACACAATAACTGCAGAAACTTTTTTATTTCTTTTCTAAAAAAATGTAAATTTTGTTTAAATAATTTTATTTTCATGAAATCTAATTAGAAATGTAGTTTTAAAATTTTTCGGACGATTACTTTTAAAATTATATCAAAAAAACGTTATTTTTTAGAAATAATGCGTTTTTCTTAAAAATCAAACAAAAACTGCTGTAACTTTTTTATTTCTTTATAAAAAAATGTAAATTTTGTTTAAATAATTTTATTTTCATGAAATCTAATTAGAAATGTAGTTTTAAAATTTTTCGGTCGATTATTTTTAAAATTATACCAAAAAAACGTTTTTCTTAAAAATCACACAAAAACTGCAGAAACTTTTTTATTTCTTTATAAAAAAATGTAAATTTTGTTTAAATAATTTTATTTTCATGAAATCTAATTAGAAATGTAGTTTTAAAATTTTTCGGACGATTACTTTTAAAATTATATCAAAAAAACGTTATTTTTTAGAAATAATGCGTTTTTCTTAAAAATCAAACAAAAACTGCTGTAACTTTTTTATTTCTTTATAAAAAAATTTAAATTTTGTTTAAATAATTTTATTTTCATGAAATCTAATTAGAAATGTAGTTTTAAAATTTTTCGGTCGATTATTTTTAAAATTATACCAAAAAAACGTTTTTCTTAAAAATCAAACTAAAACTGCTGTAACTTTTTTATTTCTTTATAAAAAAATGTAAATTTTGTTTAAATAATATTATTTTCATGAAATCTAATTAGAAATGTAGTTTTAAAATTTTTCGGACGATTACTTTTAAAATTATATCAAAAAAACGTTATTTTTTAGAAATAACGCGTTTTTCTTAAAAATCAAACAAAAACTGCTGTAACTTTTTTATTTCTTTATAAAAAAATGTAAATTTTGTTTAAATAATTTTATTTTCATGAAATCTAATTAGAAATGTAGTTTTAAAATTTTTCGGTCGATTATTTTTAAAATTATACCAAAAAAACGGTTTTCTTAAAAATCAAACTAAAACTGCTGTAACTTTTTTATTTCTTTATAAAAAAATGTAAATTTTGTTTAAATAATATTATTTTCATGAAATCTAATTAGAAATGTAGGTTTAAAATTTTTCGGACGATTACTTTTAAAATTATATCAAAAAAACTTTATTTTTTAGAAATAATGCGATTTTCTTAAAAATCAAACAAAAACTGCTGTAACTTTTTTATTTCTTTATAAAAAAATGTAAATTTTGTTTAAATAATTTTATTTTCATGAAATCTAATTAGAAATGTAGTTTTAAAATTTTTCGGTCGATTATTTTTAAAATTATACCAAAAAAACATTTTTCTTAAAAATCACACAAAAACTGCAGAAACTTTTTTATTTCTTTATAAAAAAATGTAAATTTTAATTAAATAATTTTATTTTCATGAAATCTAATTAGAAATGTAGTTTTAAAATTTTTCGGACGATTACTTTTAAAATTATATCAAAAAAACGTTATTTTTTAGAAATAATGCGTTTTTCTTAAAAATCAAACAAAAACTGCTGTAACTTTTTTATTTCTTTATAAAAAAATGTAAATTTTGTTTAAATAATTTTATTTTCATGAAATCTAATTAGAAATGTAGTTTTAAAATTTTTCGGTCGATTATTTTTAAAATTATACCAAAAAAACGTTTTTCTTAAAAATCAAACTAAAACTGCTATAACTTTTTTATTTCTTTATAAAAAAATGTAAATTTTGTTTAAATAATATTATTTTCATGAAATCTAATTAGAAATGTAGTTTTAAAATTTTTCGGACGATTACTTTTAAAATTATATCAAAAAAACGTTATTTTTTAGAAATAATGCGTTTTTCTTAAAAATCAAACAAAAACTGCTGTAACTTTTTTAATTCTTTATAAAAAAATGTAAATTTTGTTTAAATAATTTTATTTTCATGAAATCTAATTAGAAATGTAGTTTTAAAATTTTTCGGTCTATTATTTTTAAAATTATACCAAAAAAACGTTTTTCTTAAAAATCACACAAAAACTGCAGAAACTTTTTTATTTCTTTATAAAAAAATGTAAATTTTTTTAAAATAATTTTATTTTCATGAAATCTAATTAGAAATGTAGTTTTAAAATTTTTCGGACGATTACTTTTAAAATTATATCAAAAAAACGTTATTTTTTAGAAATAATGCGTTTTTCTTAAAAATCAAACAAAAACTGCAGAAACTTTTTTATTTCTTTATAAAAAAATGTAAATTTTGTTTAAATAATTTTATTTTCATGAAATCTAATTAGAAATGTAGTTTTAAAATTTTTCGGTCGATTATTTTTAAAATTATACCAAAAAAACGTTTTTCTTAAAAATCACACAATAACTGCAGAAACTTTTTTATTTCTTTATAAAAAAATGTAAATTTTGTTTAAATAATATTATTTTCATGAAATCTAATTAGAAATGTAGTTTTAAAATTTTTCGGACGATTACTTTTAAAATTATATCAAAAAAACGTTATTTTTTAGAAATAATGCGTTTTCTTAAAAATCAAACAAAAACTGCTGTAACTTTTTTATTTCTTTATAAAAAAATGTAAATTTTGTTTGAATAATTTTATTTTCATGAAATCTAATTAGAAATGTAGTTTTAAAATTTTTCGGTCGATTATTTTTAAAATTATACCAAAAAAACGTTTTTCTTAAAAATCAAACTAAAACTGCTGTAACTTTTTTATTTCTTTATAAAAAAATGTAAATTTTGTTTAAATAATATTATTTTCATGAAATCTAATTAGAAATGTAGTTTTAAAATTTTTCGGACGATTACTTTTAAAATTATATCAAAAAAACGTTATTTTTTAGAAATAATGCGTTTTTCTTAAAAATTAAACAAAAACTGCTGTAACTTTTTTATTTCTTTATAAAAAAATGTAAATTTTGTTTAAATAATTTTATTTTCATGAAATCTAATTAGAAATGTAGTTTTAAAATTTTTCGGTCGATTATTTTTAAAATTATACCAAAAAAACGTTTTTCTTAAAAATCACACAAAAACTGCAGAAACTTTTTTATTTCTTTATAAAAAAATGTAAATTTTGTTTAAATAATTTTATTTTCATGAAATCTAATTAGAAATGTAGTTTTAAAATTTTTCGGACGATTACTTTTAAAATTATATCAAAAAAACGTTTTTTTAGAAATAATGCGTTTTTCTTAAAAATCAAACAAAAACTGCTGTAACTTTTTTATTTCTTTATAAAAAAATGTAAATTTTGTTTAAATAATTTTATTTTCATGAAATCTAATTAGAAATGTAGTTTTAAAATTTTTCGGTCGATTATTTTTAAAATTATACCAAAAAAACGTTTTTCTTAAAAATCACACAAAAACTGCAGAAACTTTTTTATTTCTTTATAAAAAAATGTAAATTTTGTTTAAATAATTTTATTTTCATGAAATCTAATTAGAAATGTAGTTTTAAAATTTTTCGGACGATTACTTTTAAAATTATATCAAAAAAACGTTATTTTTTAGAAATAATGCGTTTTTCTTAAAAATCAAACAAAAACTGCTGTAACTTTTTTATTTCTTTATAAAAAAATGTAAATTTTGTTTAAATAATTTTATTTTCATGAAATCTAATTAGAAATGTAGTTTTAAAATTTTTCGGTCGATTATTTTTAAAATTATACCAAAAAAACGTTTTTCTTAAAAATCAAACTAAAACTGCTGTAACTTTTTTATTTCTTTATAAAAAAATGTAAATTTTGTTTAAATAATATTATTTTCATGAAATCTAATTAGAAATGTAGTTTTAAAATTTTTCGGACGATTACTTTTAAAATTATATAAAAAAACGTTATTTTTTAGAAATAATGCGTTTTTCTTAAAAATCAAACAAAAACTGCTGTAACTTTTTTATTTCTTTATAAAAAATGTAAATTTTGTTTAAATAATTTTATTTTCATGAAATCTAATTAGAAATGTAGTTTTAAAATTTTTCTGGCGATTATTTTTAAAATTATACCAAAAAAACGTTTTTCTTAAAAATCAAACTAAAACTGCTGTAACTTTTTTATTTCTTTATAAAAAAATGTAAATTTTGTTTAAATAATATTATTTTCATGAAATCTAATTAGAAATGTAGTTTTAAAATTTTTCGGACGATTACTTTTAAAATTATATCAAAAAAACGTTATTTTTTTAGAAATAATGCGTTTTTCTTAAAAATCAAACAAAAACTGCTGTAACTTTTTTATTTCTTTATAAAAAAATGTAAATTTTGTTTAAATAATTTTATTTTCATGATTATTTTTAAAATTATACCAAAAAAACGTTTTTCTTAAAAATCAAACTAAAACTGCTGTAACTTTTTTATTTCTTTATAAAAAAATGTAAATTTTGTTTAAATAATTTTATTTTCATGAAATCTAATTAGAAATGTTTTTTAAAATTTTTCGGTCGATTATTTTTAAAATTATACCAAAAAAACGTTTTTCTTAAAAATCACACAAAAACTGCAGAAACTTTTTTATTTCTTTATAAAAAAATGTAAATTTTGTTTAAATAATTTTATTTTCATGAAATCTAATTAGAAATGTAGTTTTAAAATTTTTCGGACGATTACTTTTAAAATTATATCAAAAAAACGTTATTTTTTAGAAATAATGCGTTTTTCTTAAAAATCAAACAAAAACTGCTGTAACTTTTTTATTTCTTTATAAAAAAATGTAAATTTTGTTTAAATAATTTTATTTTCATGAAATCTAATTAGAAATGTAGTTTCAAAATTTTTCGGTCAATTATTTTTAAAATTATACCAAAAAAACGTTTTTCTTAAAAATCACACAAAAACTGCAGAAACTTTTTTATTTCTTTATAAAAAAATGTAAATTTTGTTTAAATAATATTATTTTCATGAAATCTAATTAGAAATCTAGTTTTAAAATTTTTCGGATGATTACTTTTAAAATTATATCAAAAAAACGTTATTTTTTAGAAATAATGCGTTTTTCTTAAAAATCAAACAAAAACTGCTGTAACTTTTTATTTCTTTATAAAAAAATGTAAATTTTGTTTAAATAATTTTATTTTCATGAAATCTAATTAGAAATGTAGTTTTAAAATTTTTCGGTCGATTATTTTTAAAATTATACCAAAAAAACGTTTTTCTTAAAAATCAAACTAAAACTGCTGTAACTTTTTTATTTCTTTATAAAAAAATGTAAATTTTGTTTAAATAATATTATTTTCATGAAATCTAATTAGAAATGTAGTTTTAAAATTTTTCGGACGATTACTTTTAAAATTATATCAAAAAAACGTTATTTTTTAGAAATAATGCGTTTTTCTTAAAAATCAAACAAAAACTGCTGTAACTTTTTTATTTCTTTATAAAAAAATGTAAATTTTGTTTAAATAATTTTATTTTCATGAAATCTAATTAGAAATGTAGTTTTAAAATTTTTCGGTCGATTATTTTTAAAATTATACCAAAAAAACGTTTTTCTTAAAAATCACACAAAAACTGCAGAAACTTTTTTATTTCTTTATAAAAAAATGTAAATTTTGTTTAAATAATTTTATTTTCATGAAATCTAATTAGAAATGTAGTTTTAAAATTTTTCGGACGATTACTTTTAAAATTATATCAAAAAAACGTTATTTTTTAGAAATAATGCGTTTTTCTTAAAAATCAAACAAAAACTGCTGTAACTTTTTTATTTCTTTATAAAAAAATGTAAATTTTGTTTAAATAATTTTATTTTCATGAAATCTAATTAGAAATGTAGCTTTAAAATTTTTCGGTCGATTATTTTTAAAATTATACCAAAAAACGTTTTTCTTAAAAATCACACAAAAACTGCAGAAACTTTTTTATTTCTTTATAAAAAAATGTAAATTTTGTTTAAATAATATTATTTTCATGAAATCTAATTAGAAATGTAGTTTTAAAATTTTTCGGACGATTACTTTTAAAATTATATCAAAAAAACGTTATTTTTTAGAAATAATGCGTTTTTCTTAAAAATCAAACAAAAACTGCTGTAACTTTTTTATTTCTTTATAAAAAAATGTAAATTTTGTTTAAATAATTTTATTTTCATGAAATCTAATTAGAAATGTAGTTTTAAAATTTTTCGGTCGATTATTTTTAAAATTATACCAAAAAAACGTTTTTCTTAAAAATCAAACTAAAACTGCTGTAACTTTTTTATTTCTTTATAAAAAAATGTAAATTTTGTTTAAATAATATTATTTTCATGAAATCTAATTAGAAATGTAGTTTTAAAATTTTTCGGACGATTACTTTTAAAATTATATCAAAAAAACGTTATTTTTTAGAAATAATGCGTTTTTCTTAAAAATCAAACAAAAACTGCTGTAACTTTTTTATTTCTTTATAAAAAAATGTAAATTTTGTTTAAATAATTTTATTTTCATGAAATCTAATTAGAAATGTAGTTTTAAAATTTTTCGGTCGATTATTTTTAAAATTATACCAAAAAAACGTTTTTCTTAAAAATCAAACTAAAACTGCTGTAACTTTTTTATTTCTTTATAAAAAAATGTAAATTTTGTTTAAATAATTTTATTTT
>CAXARA010000947.1:0-42159 GCA_963971135.1 Stenus bimaculatus | reverse complement strand
AATTTTAAGAAAAACGTTTTTTTGGTATAATTTTAAAAATAATCGACCGAAAAATTTTAAAACTACATTTCTAATTAGATTTCATGAAAATAAAATTATTTAAACAAAATTTACATTTTTTTATAAAGAAATAAAAAAGTTACAGCAGTTTTTGTTTGATTTTTAAGAAAAACGCATTATTTCTAAAAAATAACGTTTTTTTGATATAATTTTAAAAGTAATCGTCCGAAAAATTTTAAACTACATTTCTAATTAGATTTCATGAAAATAAAATTATTTAAACAAAATTTATATTTTTTTATAAAGAAATAAAAAGTTTCTGCAGTTTTTGTGTGATTTTTAAGAAAACGTTTTTTTGGTATAATTTTAAAAATAATCGACCGAAAAATTTTAAAACTACATTTCTAATTAGATTTCATGAAAATAAAATTATTTAAACAAAATTTACATTTTTTATAAAGAAATAAAAAAGTTACAGCAGTTTTTGTTTGATTTTTAAGAAAAACGCATTATTTCTAAAAAATAACGTTTTTTTTGATATAATTTTAAAAGTAATCGTCCGAAAAATTTTAAAACTACATTTCTAATTAGATTTCATGAAAATAATATTATTTAAACAAAATTTACATTTTTTTATAAAGAAATAAAAAAGTTACAGAAGTTTTAGTTTGATTTTTAAGAAAAACGTTTTTTTGGTATAATTTTAAAAATAATCGACCGAAAAATTTTAAAACTACATTTCTAATTAGATTTCATGAAAATAAAATTATTTAAACAAAATTTACATTTTTTTATAAAGAAATAAAAAAGTTACAGCAGTTTTTGTTTGATTTTTAAGAAAAACGCATTATTTCTAAAAAATAACGTTTTTGTGATATAATTTTAAAAATAATCGACCGAAAAATTTTAAAACTACATTTCTAATTAGATTTCATGAAAATAAAATTATTTAAACAAAATTTACATTTTTTTATAAAGAAATAAAAAAGTTACAGCAGTTTTTGTTTGATTTTTAAGAAAAACGCATTATTTCTAAAAAATAACGTTTTTTTGATATAATTTTAAAAGTAATCGTCCGAAAAATTTTAAAACTACATTTCTAATTAGATTTCATGAAAATAAAATTATTTAAACAAAATTTACATTTTTTTATAAAGAAATAAAAAAGTTTCTGCAGTTTTTGTGTGATTTTTAAGAAAAACTTTTTTTTGGTATAATTTTAAAAATAATCGACCGAAAAATTTTAAAACTACATTTCTAATTAGATTTCATGAAAATAAAATTATTTAAACAAAATTTACATTTTTTTATAAAGAAATAAAAAAGTTACAGCAGTTTTAGTTTGATTTTTAAGAAAAACGCATTATTTCTAAAAAATAACGTTTTTTTGATATAATTTTAAAAGTAATCGTCCGAAAAATTTTAAAACTACATTTCTAATTAGATTTCATGAAAATAAAATTATTTAAACAAAATTTACATTTTTTTATAAAGAAATAAAAAAGTTTCTGCAGTTTTAGTTTGATTTTTAAGAAAAACGCATTATTTCTAAAAAATAACGTTTTTTTGATATAATTTTAAAAGTAATCGTCCGAAAAATTTTAAAACTACATTTCTAATTAGATTTCATGAAAATAAAATTATTTAAACAAAATTTACATTTTTTTATAAAGAAATAAAAAAGTTTCTGCAGTTTTTGTGTGATTTTTAAGAAAAACGTTTTTTTGGTATAATTTTAAAAATAATCGACAGAAAAATTTTAAAACTACATTTCTAATTAGATTTCATGAAAATAAAATTATTTAAACAAAATTTACATTTTTTTATAAAGAAATAAAAAAGTTACAGCAGTTTTTGTTTGATTTTTAAGAAAAACGCATTATTTCTAAAAAATAACGTTTTTTTGATATAATTTTAAAAGTAATCGTCCGAAAAATTTTAAAACTACATTTCTAATTAGATTTCATGAAAATAAAATTATTTAAACAAAATTTACATTTTTTTATAAAGAAATAAAAAAGTTTCTGCAGTTTTTGTGTGATTTTTAAGAAAAACGTTTTTTTGGTATAATTTTAAAAATAATCGACCGAAAAATTTTAAAACTACATTTCTAATTAGATTTCATGAAAATAAAATTATTTAAACAAAATTTACATTTTTTTATAAAGAAATAAAAAAGTTACAGCAGTTTTAGTTTGATTTTTAAGAAAAACGCATTATTTCTAAAAAATAACGTTTTTTTGATATAATTTTAAAAGTAATCGTCCGAAAAATTTTAAAACTACATTTCTAATTAGATTTCATGAAAATAAAATTATTTAAACAAAATTTACATTTTTTTATAGAGAAATAAAAAAGTTACAGCAGTTTTTGTTTGATTTTTAAGAAAAACGCATTATTTCTAAAAAATAACGTTTTTTTGATATAATTTTAAAAGTAATCGTCCGAAAAATTTTAAAACTACATTTCTAATTAGATTTCATGAAAATAAAATTATTTAAACAAAATTTACATTTTTTTATAAAGAAATAAAAAAGTTTCTGCAGTTTTTGTGTGATTTTTAAGAAAAACGTTTTTTTGGGTATAATTTTAAAAATAATCGACCGAAAAATTTTAAAACTACATTTCTAATTAGATTTCATGAAAATAAAATTATTTAAACAAAATTTACATTTTTTTATAAAGAAATAAAAAAGTTACAGCAGTTTTAGTTTGATTTTTAAGAAAAACGTTTTTTTGGTATAATTTTAAAAATAATCGACCGAAAAATTTTAAAACTACATTTCTAATTAGATTTCATGAAAATAAAATTATTTAAACAAAATTTACATTTTTTTATAAAGAAATAAAAAAGTTACAGCAGTTTTTGTTTGATTTTTAAGAAAAACGCATTATTTCTAAAAAATAACGTTTTTTTGATATAATTTTAAAAGTAATCGTCCGAAAAATTTTAAAACTACATTTCTAATTAGATTTCATGAAAATAATATTATTTAAACAAAATTTACATTTTTTTATAAAGAAATAAAAAAGTTACAGCAGTTTTTGTTTGATTTTTAAGAAAAACGCATTATTTCTAAAAAATAACGTTTTTTTGATATAATTTTAAAAGTAATCGTCCGAAAAATTTTAAAACTACATTTCTAATTAGATTTCATGAAAATAATATTATTTAAACAAAATTTACATTTTTTTATAAAGAAATAAAAAAGTTACAGCAGTTTTAGTTTGATTTTTAAGAAAAACGTTTTTTTGGTATAATTTTAAAAATAATCGACCGAAAAATTTTAAAACTACATTTCTAATTAGATTTCATGAAAATAAAATTATTTAAACAAAATTTACATTTTTTTATAAAGAAATAAAAAAGTTACAGCAGTTTTTGTTTGATTTTTAAGAAAAACGCATTATTTCTAAAAAATAACGTTTTTGTGATATAATTTTAAAAATAATCGACCGAAAAATTTTAAAACTACATTTCTAATTAGATTTCATGAAAATAAAATTATTTAAACAAAATTTACATTTTTTTATAAAGAAATAAAAAAGTTACAGCAGTTTTTGTTTGATTTTTAAGAAAAACGCATTATTTCTAAAAAATAACGTTTTTTTGATATAATTTTAAAAGTAATCGTCCGAAAAATTTTAAAACTACATTTCTAATTAGATTTCATGAAAATAAAATTATTTAAACAAAATTTACATTTTTTTATAAAGAAATAAAAAAGTTTCTGCAGTTTTTGTGTGATTTTTAAGAAAAACGTTTTTTTGGTATAATTTTAAAAATAATCGACCGAAAAATTTTAAAACTACATTTCTAATTAGATTTCATGAAAATAAAATTATTTAAACAAAATTTACATTTTTTTATAAAGAAATAAAAAAGTTACAGCAGTTTTTGTTTGATTTTTAAGAAAAACGCATTATTTCTAAAAAATAACGTTTTTTTGATATAATTTTAAAAGTAATCGTCCGAAAAATTTTAAAACTACATTTCTAATTAGATTTCATGAAAATAAAATTATTTAAAAAAAATTTACATTTTTTTATAAAGAAATAAAAAAGTTTCTGCAGTTTTTGTGTGATTTTTAAGAAAAACGTTTTTTTGGTATAATTTTAAAAATAATCGACCGAAAAATTTTAAAACTACATTTCTAATTAGATTTCATGAAAATAAAATTATTTAAACAAAATTTACATTTTTTTATAAAGAAATAAAAAAGTTACAGCAGTTTTTGTTTGATTTTTAAGAAAAACGCATTATTTCTAAAAAATAACGTTTTTTTGATATAATTTTAAAAGTAATCGTCCGAAAAATTTTAAAACTACATTTCTAAATAGATTTCATGAAAATAAAATTATTTAAACAAAATTTACATTTTTTTATAAAGAAATAAAAAAGTTTCTGCAGTTTTTGTGTGAATTTTAAGAAAAACGTTTTTTTGGTATAATTTTAAAAATAATCGACCGAAAAATTTTAAAACTACATTTCTAATTAGATTTCATGAAAATAAAATTATTTAAACAAAATTTACATTTTTTATAAAGAAATAAAAAAGTTACAGCAGTTTTTGTTTGATTTATAAGAAAAACGCATTATTTCTAAAAAATAACGTTTTTTTGATATAATTTTAAAAGTAATCGTCCGAAAAATTTTAAAACTACATTTCTAATTAGATTTCATGAAAATAAAATTATTTAAACAAAATTTACATTTTTTTATAAAGAAATAAAAAAGTTTCTGCAGTTTTTGTGTGATTTTTAAGAAAAACGTTTTTTTGGTATAATTTTAAAAATAATCGACCGAAAAATTTTAAAACTACATTTCTAATTAGATTTCATGAAAATAAAATTATTTAAACAAAATTTACATTTTTTTATAAAGAAATAAAAAAGTTACAGCAGTTTTTGTTTGATTTTTAAGAAAAACGCATTATTTCTAAAAAATAACGTTTTTTTGATATAATTTTAAAAGTAATCGTCCGAAAAATTTTAAAACTACATTTCTAATTAGATTTCATGAAAATAATATTATTTAAACAAAATTTACACTTTTTTATAAAGAAATAAAAAAGTTACAGCAGTTTTAGTTTGATTTTTAAGAAAAACGTTTTTTTGGTATAATTTTAAAAATAATCGACCGAAAAATTTTAAAACTACATTTCTAATTAGATTTCATGAAAATAAAATTATTTAAACAAAATTTACATTTTTTTATAAAGAAATAAAAAAGTTACAGCAGTTTTTGTTAGATTTTTAAGAAAAACGCATTATTTCTAAAAAATAACGTTTTTGTGATATAATTTTAAAAATAATCGACCGAAAAATTTTAAAACTACATTTCTAATTAGATTTCAAGAAAATAAAATTATTTAAACAAAATTTACATTTTTTTATAAAGAAATAAAAAAGTTACAGCAGTTTTTGTTTGATTTTTAAGAAAAACGCATTATTTCTAAAAAATAACGTTTTTTTGATATAATTTTAAAAGTAATCTTCCGAAAAATTTTAAAACTACATTTCTAATTAGATTTCATGAAAATAAAATTATTTAAACAAAATTTACATTTTTTTATAAAAAAATAAAAAAGTTTCTGCAGTTTTTGTGTGATTTTTAAGAAAAACGTTTTTTTGGTATAATTTTAAAAATAATCGACCGAAAAATTTTAAAACTACATTTCTAATTAGATTTCATGAAAATAAAATTATTTAAACAAAATTTACATTTTTTTATAAAGAAATAAAAAAGTTACAGCAGTTTTAGTTTGATTTTTAAGAAAAACGCATTATTTCTAAAAAATAACGTTTTTTTGATATAATTTTAAAAGTAATCGTCCGAAAAATTTTAAAACTACATTTCTAATTAGATTTCATGAAAATAAAATTATTTAAACAAAATTAACATTTTTTTATAAAGAAATAAAAAAGTTTCTGCAGTTTTTGTTTGATTTTTAAGAAAAACGCATTATTTCTAAAAAATAACGTTTTTTTGATATAATTTTAAAAGTAATCGTCCGAAAAATTTTAAAACTACATTTCTAATTAGATTTCATGAAAATAATATTATTTAAACAAAATTTACACTTTTTTATAAAGAAATAAAAAAGTTACAGCAGTTTTAGTTTGATTTTTAAGAAAAACGTTTTTTTGGTATAATTTTAAAAATAATCGACCGAAAAATTTTAAAACTACATTTCTAATTAGATTTCATGAAAATAAAATTATTTAAACAAAATTTACATTTTTTTATAAAGAAATAAAAAAGTTACAGCAGTTTTTGTTTGATTTTTAAGAAAAACGCATTATTTCTAAAAAATAACGTTTTTGTGATATAATTTTAAAAATAATCGACCGAAAAATTTTAAAACTACATTTCTAATTAGATTTCATGAAAATAAAATTATTTAAACAAAATTTACATTTTTTTATAAAGAAATAAAAAAGTTACAGCAGTTTTTGTTTGATTTTTAAGAAAAACGCATTATTTCTAAAAAATAACGTTTTTTTGATATAATTTTAAAAGTAATCGTCCGAAAAATTTTAAAACTACATTTCTAATTAGATTTCATGAAAATAATATTATTTAAACAAAATTTACATTTTTTTATAAAGAAATAAAAAAGTTACAGCAGTTTTAGTTTGATTTTTAAGAAAAACGTTTTTTTGGTATAATTTTAAAAATTTTAAAACTACATTTCTAATTAGATTTCATGAAAATAAAATTATTTAAACAAAATTTACATTTTTTTATAAAGAAATAAAAAAGTTACAGCAGTTTTTGTTTGATTTTTAAGAAAAACGCATTATTTCTAAAAAATAACGTTTTTTTGATATAATTTAAAAAGTAATCGTCCGAAAAATTTTAAAACTACATTTCTAATTAGATTTCATGAAAATAAAATTATTTAAACAAAATTTACATTTTTTTATAAAGAAATAAAAAAGTTTCTGCAGTTTTTGTGTGATTTTTAAGAAAAACGTTTTTTTGGTATAATTTTAAAAATAATCGACCGAAAAATTTTAAAACTACATTTCTAATTAGATTTCATGAAAATAAAATTATTTAAACAAAATTTACATTTTTTTATAAAGAAATAAAAAAGTTACAGCAGTTTTTGTTTGATTTTTAAGAAAAACGCATTATTTCTAAAAAATAACGTTTTTTTGATATAATTTTAAAAGTAATCGTCCGAAAAATTTTAAAACTACATTTCTAATTAGATTTCATGAAAATAAAATTATTTAAACAAAATTTACATTTTTTTATAAAGAAATAAAAAAGTTTCTGCAGTTTTTGTGTGATTTTTAAGAAAAACGTTTTTTTGGTATAATTTTAAAAATAATCGACCGAAAAATTTTAAAACTACATTTCTAATTAGATTTCATGAAAATAAAATTATTTAAACAAAATTTACATTTTTTTATAAAGAAATAAAAAAGTTACAGCAGTTTTTGTTTGATTTTTAAGAAAAACGCATTATTTCTAAAAAATAACGTTTTTTTGATATAATTTTAAAAGTAATCGTCCGAAAAATTTTAAAACTACATTTCTAATTAGATTTCATGAAAATAAAATTATTTAAACAAAATTTACATTTTTTTATAAAGAAATAAAAAAGTTTCTGCAGTTTTTGGGTGATTTTTAAGAAAAACGTTTTTTTTGGTATAATTTTAAAAATAATCGACCGAAAAATTTTAAAACTACATTTCTAATTAGATTTCATGAAAATAAAATTATTTAAACAAAATTTACATTTTTTTATAAAGAAATAAAAAAGTTACAGCAGTTTTTGTTTGATTTTTAAGAAAAACGCATTATTTCTAAAAAATAACGTTTTTTTGATATAATTTTAAAAGTAATCGTCCGAAAAATTTTAAAACTACATTTCTAATTAGATTTCATGAAAATAATATTATTTAAACAAAATTTACATTTTTTTATAAAGAAATAAAAAAGTTTCTGCAGTTTTTGTGTGATTTTTAAGAAAAACGTTTTTTTGGTATAATTTTAAAAATAATCGACCGAAAAATTTTAAAACTACATTTCTAATTAGATTTCATGAAAATAAAATTATTTAAACAAAATTTACATTTTTTTATAAAGAAATAAAAAAGTTACAGCAGTTTTTGTTTGATTTTTAAGAAAAACGCATTATTTCTAAAAAATAACGTTTTTTTGATATAATTTTAAAAGTAATCGTCCGAAAAATTTTAAAACTACATTTCTAATTAGATTTCATGAAAATAATATTATTTAAACAAAATTTACATTTTTTTATAAAGAAATAAAAAAGTTACAGCAGTTTTAGTTTGATTTTTAAGAAAAACGTTTTTTTGGTATAATTTTAAAAATAATCGACCGAAAAATTTTAAAACTACATTTCTAATTAGATTTCATGAAAATAAAATTATTTAAACAAAATTTACATTTTTTTATAAAGAAATAAAAAAGTTACAGCAGTTTTTGTTTGATTTTTAAGAAAAACGCATTATTTCTAAAAAATAACGTTTTTTTGATATAATTTTAAAAATAATCGACCGAAAAATTTTAAAACTACATTTCTAATTAGATTTCATGAAAATAAAATTATATAAACAAAATTTACATTTTTTTATAAAGAAATAAAAAAGTTACAGCAGTTTTAGTTTGATTTTTAAGAAAAACGTTTTTTTGGTATAATTTTAAAAATAATCGACCGAAAAATTTTAAAACTACATTTCTAATTAGATTTCATGAAAATAAAATTATTTAAACAAAATTTACATTTTTTTATAAAGAAATAAAAAAGTTACAGCAGTTTTTGTTTGATTTTTAAGAAAAACGCATTATTTCTAAAAAATAACGTTTTTTTGATATAATTTTAAAAGTAATCGTCCGAAAAATTGTAAAACTACATTTCTAATTAGATTTCATGAAAATAATATTATTTAAACAAAATTTACATTTTTTTATAAAGAAATAAAAAAGTTACAGCAGTTTTTGTTTGATTTTTAAGAAAAACGCATTATTTCTAAAAAATAACGTTTTTTTGATATAATTTTAAAAATAATCGACCGAAAAATTTTAAAACTACATTTCTAATTAGATTTCATGAAAATAAAATTATTTAAACAAAATTTACATTTTTTTATAAAGAAATAAAAAAGTTACAGCAGTTTTAGTTTGATTTTTAAGAAAAACGTTTTTTTGGTATAATTTTAAAAATAATCGACCGAAAAATTTTAAAACTACATTTCTAATTAGATTTCATGAAAATAAAATTATTTAAACAAAATTTACATTTTTTTATAAAGAAATAAAAAAGTTACAGCAGTTTTTGTTTGATTTTTAAGAAAAACGCATTATTTCTAAAAAATAACGTTTTTTTGATATAATTTTAAAAGTAATCGTCCGAAAAATTGTAAAACTACATTTCTAATTAGATTTCATGAAAATAATATTATTTAAACAAAATTTACATTTTTTTATAAAGAAATAAAAAAGTTACAGCAGTTTTAGTTTGATTTTTAAGAAAAACGTTTTTTTGGTATAATTTTAAAAATAATCGACCGAAAAATTTTAAAACTACATTTCTAATTAGATTTCATGAAAATAAAATTATTTAAACAAAATTTACATTTTTTTATAAAGAAATAAAAAAGTTACAGCAGTTTTTGTTTGATTTTTAAGAAAAACGCATTATTTCTAAAAAATAACGTTTTTGTGATATAATTTTAAAAATAATCGACCGAAAAATTTTAAAACTACATTTCTAATTAGATTTCATGAAAATAAAATTATTTAAACAAAATTTACATTTTTTTATAAAGAAATAAAAAAGTTACAGCAGTTTTTGTTTGATTTTTAAGAAAAACGCATTATTTCTAAAAAATAACGTTTTTTTGATATAATTTTAAAAGTAATCGTCCGAAAAATTTTAAAACTACATTTCTAATTAGATTTCATGAAAATAAAATTATTTAAACAAAATTTACATTTTTTTATAAAGAAATAAAAAAGTTTCTGCAGTTTTTGTGTGATTTTTAAGAAAAACGTTTTTTTGGTATAATTTTAAAAATAATCGACCGAAAAATTTTAAAACTACATTTCTAATTAGATTTCATGAAAATAAAATTATTTAAACAAAATTTACATTTTTTTATAAAGAAATAAAAAAGTTACAGCAGTTTTTGTTTGATTTTTAAGAAAAACGCATTATTTCTAAAAAATAACGTTTTTTTGATATAATTTTAAAAGTAATCGTCCGAAAAATTTTAAAACTACATTTCTAATTAGATTTCATGAAAATAAAATTATTTAAAAAAAATTTACATTTTTTTATAAAGAAATAAAAAAGTTTCTGCAGTTTTTGTGTGATTTTTAAGAAAAACGTTTTTTTGGTATAATTTTAAAAATAATCGACCGAAAAATTTTAAAACTACATTTCTAATTAGATTTCATGAAAATAAAATTATTTAAACAAAATTTACATTTTTTTATAAAGAAATAAAAAAGTTACAGCAGTTTTTGTTTGATTTTTAAGAAAAACGCATTATTTCTAAAAAATAACGTTTTTTTGATATAATTTTAAAAGTAATCGTCCGAAAAATTTTAAAACTACATTTCTAATTAGATTTCATGAAAATAAAATTATTTAAACAAAATTTACATTTTTTTATAAAGAAATAAAAAAGTTTCTGCAGTTTTTGTGTGAATTTTAAGAAAAACGTTTTTTTGGTATAATTTTAAAAATAATCGACCGAAAAATTTTAAAACTACATTTCTAATTAGATTTCATGAAAATAAAATTATTTAAACAAAATTTACATTTTTTTATAAAGAAATAAAAAAGTTACAGCAGTTTTTGTTTGATTTTTAAGAAAAACGCATTATTTCTAAAAAATAACGTTTTTTTGATATAATTTTAAAAGTAATCGTCCAAAAAATTTTAAAACTACATTTCTAATTAGATTTCATGAAAATAAAATTATTTAAACAAAATTTACATTTTTTTATAAAGAAATAAAAAAGTTTCTGCAGTTTTTGGTTTGATTTTAAGAAAAACGTTTTTTTTGGTATAATTTTAAAAATAATCGACCGAAAAATTTTAAAACTACATTTCTAATTAGATTTCATGAAAATAAAATTATTTAAACAAAATTTACATTTTTTTATAAAGAAATAAAAAAGTTACAGCAGTTTTTGTTTGATTTTTAAGAAAAACGCATTATTTCTAAAAAATAACGTTTTTTGATATAATTTTAAAAGTAATCGTCCGAAAAATTTTAAAACTACATTTCTAATTAGATTTCATGAAAATAATATTATTTAAACAAAATTTACATTTTTTTATAAAGAAATAAAAAAGTTACAGCAGTTTTTGTTTGATTTTTAAGAAAAACGCATTATTTCTAAAAAATAACGTTTTTTTGATATAATTTTAAAAGTAATCGTCCCAAAAATTTTAAAACTACATTTCTAATTAGATTTCATGAAAATAATATTATTTAAACAAAATTTACATTTTTTTATAAAGAAATAAAAAAGTTACAGCAGTTTTAGTTTGATTTTTAAGAAAAACGTTTTTTTGGTATAATTTTAAAAATAATCGACCGAAAAATTTTAAAACTACATTTCTAATTAGATTTCATGAAAATAAAATTATTTAAACAAAATTTACATTTTTTTATAAAGAAATAAAAAAGTTACAGCAGTTTTTGTTTGATTTTTAAGAAAAACGCATTATTTCTAAAAAATAACGTTTTTTTGATATAATTTTAAAAGTAATCGTCCGAAAAATTTTAAAACTACATTTCTAATTAGATTTCATGAAAATAAAATTATTTAAACAAAATTTACATTTTTTTATAAAGAAATAAAAAAGTTTCTGCAGTTTTTGTGTGATTTTTAAGAAAAACGTTTTTTTGGTATAATTTTAAAAATAATCGACCGAAAAATTTTAAAACTACATTTCTAATTAGATTTCATGAAAATAAAATTATTTAAACAAAATTTACATTTTTTTATAAAGAAATAAAAAAGTTACAGCAGTTTTTGTTTGATTTTTAAGAAAAACGCATTATTTCTAAAAAATAACGTTTTTTTGATATAATTTTAAAAGTAATCGTCCGAAAAATTTTAAAACTACATTTCTAATTAGATTTCATGAAAATAAAATTATTTAAACAAAATTTACATTTTTTTATAAAGAAATAAAAAAGTTTCTGCAGTTTTTGTGTGAATTTTAAGAAAAACGTTTTTTTGGTATAATTTTAAAAATAATCGACCGAAAAATTTTAAAACTACATTTCTAATTAGATTTCATGAAAATAAAATTATTTAAACAAAATTTACATTTTTTTATAAAGAAATAAAAAAGTTACAGCAGTTTTTGTTTGATTTTTAAGAAAAACGCATTATTTCTAAAAAATAAAGTTTTTTTGATATAATTTTAAAAGTAATCGTCCGAAAAATTTTAAAACTACATTTCTAATTAGATTTCATGAAAATAAAATTATTTAAACAAAATTTACATTTTTTTATAAAGAAATAAAAAAGTTTCTGCAGTTTTTGTGTGATTTTTAAGAAAAACGTTTTTTTGGTATAATTTTAAAAATAATCGACCGAAAAATTTTAAAACTACATTTCTAATTAGATTTCATGAAAATAAAATTATTTAAACAAAATTTACATTTTTTTATAAAGAAATAAAAAAGTTACAGCAGTTTTTGTTTGATTTTTAAGAAAAACGCATTATTTCTAAAAAATAACGTTTTTTTGATATAATTTTAAAAGTAATCGTCCGAAAAATTTTAAAACTACATTTCTAATTAGATTTCATGAAAATAATATTATTTAAACAAAATTTACATTTTTTTATAAAGAAATAAAAAAGTTACAGAAGTTTTAGTTTGATTTTTAAGAAAAACGTTTTTTTGGTATAATTTTAAAAATAATCGACCGAAAAATTTTAAAACTACATTTCTAATTAGATTTCATGAAAATAAAATTATTTAAACAAAATTTACATTTTTTTATAAAGAAATAAAAAAGTTACAGCAGTTTTTGTTTGATTTTTAAGAAAAACGCATTATTTCTAAAAAATAACGTTTTTGTGATATAATTTTAAAAATAATCGACCGAAAAATTTTAAAACTACATTTCTAATTAGATTTCATGAAAATAAAATTATTTAAACAAAATTTACATTTTTTTATAAAGAAATAAAAAAGTTACAGCAGTTTTTGTTTGATTTTTAAGAAAAACGCATTATTTCTAAAAAATAACGTTTTTTTGATATAATTTTAAAAGTAATCGTCCGAAAAATTTTAAAACTACATTTCTAATTAGATTTCATGAAAATAAAATTATTTAAACAAAATTTACATTTTTTTATAAAGAAATAAAAAAGTTTCTGCAGTTTTTGTGTGATTTTTAAGAAAAACGTTTTTTTGGTATAATTTTAAAAATAATCGACCGAAAAATTTTAAAACTACATTTCTAATTAGATTTCATGAAGATAAAATTATTTAAACAAAATTTACATTTTTTTATAAAGAAATAAAAAAGTTACAGCAGTTTTAGTTTGATTTTTAAGAAAAACGCATTATTTCTAAAAAATAACGTTTTTTTGATATAATTTTAAAAGTAATCGTCCGAAAAATTTTAAAACTACATTTCTAATTAGATTTCATGAAAATAAAATTATTTAAACAAAATTTACATTTTTTTATAAAGAAATAAAAAAGTTTCTGCAGTTTTAGTTTGATTTTTAAGAAAAACGCATTATTTCTAAAAAATAACGTTTTTTTGATATAATTTTAAAAGTAATCGTCCGAAAAATTTTAAAACTACATTTCTAATTAGATTTCATGAAAATAAAATTATTTAAACAAAATTTACATTTTTTTATAAAGAAATAAAAAAGTTTCTGCAGTTTTTGTGTGATTTTTAAGAAAAACGTTTTTTTGGTATAATTTTAAAAATAATCGACAGAAAAATTTTAAAACTACATTTCTAATTAGATTTCATGAAAATAAAATTATTTAAACAAAATTTACATTTTTTTATAAAGAAATAAAAAAGTTACAGCAGTTTTTGTTTGATTTTTAAGAAAAACGCATTATTTCTAAAAAATAACGTTTTTTTGATATAATTTTAAAAGTAATCGTCCGAAAAATTTTAAAACTACATTTCTAATTAGATTTCATGAAAATAAAATTATTTAAACAAAATTTACATTTTTTTATAAAGAAATAAAAAAGTTTCTGCAGTTTTTGTGTGATTTTTAAGAAAAACGTTTTTTTGGTATAATTTTAAAAATAATCGACCGAAAAATTTTAAAACTACATTTCCAATTAGATTTCATGAAAATAAAATTATTTAAACAAAATTTACATTTTTTTATAAAGAAATAAAAAAGTTACAGCAGTTTTAGTTTGATTTTTAAGAAAAACGCATTATTTCTAAAAAATAACGTTTTTTTGATATAATTTTAAAAATAATCGACCGAAAAATTTTAAAACTACATTTCTAATTAGATTTCATGAAAATAAAATTATTTAAACAAAATTTACATTTTTTTATAAAGAAATAAAAAAGTTTCTGCAGTTTTTGTGTGATTTTTAAGAAAAACGTTTTTTTGGTATAATTTTAAAAATAATCGACCGAAAAATTTTAAAACTACATTTCTAATTAGATTTCATGAAAATAAAATTATTTAAACAAAATTTACATTTTTTTATAAAGAAATAAAAAAGTTACAGCAGTTTTTGTTTGATTTTTAAGAAAAACGCATTATTTCTAAAAAATAACGTTTTTTTGATATAATTTTAAAAATAATCGACCGAAAAATTTTAAAACTACATTTCTAATTAGATTTCATGAAAATAAAATTATTTAAACAAAATTTACATTTTTTTATAAAGAAATAAAAAAGTTACAGCAGTTTTTGTTTGATTTTTAAGAAAAACGCATTATTTCTAAAAAATAACGTTTTTTTGATATAATTTTAAAAATAATCGACCGAAAAATTTTAAAACTACATTTCTAATTAGATTTCATGAAAATAAAATTATTTAAACAAAATTTACATTTTTTTATAAAGAAATAAAAAAGTTACAGCAGTTTTAGTTTGATTTTTAAGAAAAACGTTTTTTTGGTATAATTTTAAAAATAATCGACCGAAAAATTTTAAAACTACATTTCTAATTAGATTTCATGAAAATAAAATTATTTAAACAAAATTTACATTTTTTTATAAAGAAATAAAAAAGTTACAGCAGTTTTTGTTTGATTTTTAAGAAAAACGCATTATTTCTAAAAAATAACGTTTTTTTGATATAATTTTAAAAGTAATCGTCCGAAAAATTTTAAAACTACATTTCTAATTAGATTTCATGAAAATAATATTATTTAAACAAAATTTACATTTTTTTATAAAGAAATAAAAAAGTTACAGCAGTTTTTGTTTGATTTTTAAGAAAAACGCATTATTTCTAAAAAATAACGTTTTTTTGATATAATTTTAAAAGTAATCGTCCCAAAAATTTTAAAACTACATTTCTAATTAGATTTCATGAAAATAATATTATTTAAACAAAATTTACATTTTTTTATAAAGAAATAAAAAAGTTACAGCAGTTTTAGTTTGATTTTTAAGAAAAACGTTTTTTTGGTATAATTTTAAAAATAATCGACCGAAAAATTTTAAAACTACATTTCTAATTAGATTTCATGAAAATAAAATTATTTAAATAAAATTTACATTTTTTTATAAAGAAATAAAAAAGTTACAGCAGTTTTTGTTTGATTTTTAAGAAAAACGCATTATTTCTAAAAAATAACGTTTTTGTGATATAATTTTAAAAATAATCGACCGAAAAATTTTAAAACTACATTTCTAATTAGATTTCATGAAAATAAAATTATTTAAACAAAATTTACATTTTTTTATAAAGAAATAAAAAAGTTACAGCAGTTTTTGTTTGATTTTTAAGAAAAACGCATTATTTCTAAAAAATAACGTTTTTTTGATATAATTTTAAAAGTAATCGTCCGAAAAATTTTAAAACTACATTTCTAATTAGATTTCATGAAAATAAAATTATTTAAACAAAATTTACATTTTTTTATAAAGAAATAAAAAAGTTTCTGCAGTTTTTGTGTGATTTTTAAGAAAAACGTTTTTTTGGTATAATTTTAAAAATAATCGACCGAAAAATTTTAAAACTACATTTCTAATTAGATTTCATGAAAATAAAATTATTTAAACAAAATTTACATTTTTTTATAAAGAAATAAAAAAGTTACAGCAGTTTTTGTTTGATTTTTAAGAAAAACGCATTATTTCTAAAAAATAACGTTTTTTTGATATAATTTTAAAAGTAATCGTCCGAAAAATTTTAAAACTACATTTCTAATTAGATTTCATGAAAATAAAATTATTTAAAAAAAATTTACATTTTTTTATAAAGAAATAAAAAAGTTTCTGCAGTTTTTGTGTGATTTTTAAGAAAAACGTTTTTTTGGTATAATTTTAAAAATAATCGACTGAAAAATTTTAAAACTACATTTCTAATTAGATTTCATGAAAATAAAATTATTTAAACAAAATTTTCATTTTTTTATAAAGAAATAAAAAAGTTACAGCAGTTTTTGTTTGATTTTTAAGAAAAACGCATTATTTCTAAAAAATAACGTTTTTTTGATATAATTTTAAAAGTAATCGTCCGAAAAATTTTAAAACTACATTTCTAATTAGATTTCATGAAAATAAAATTATTTAAACAAAATTTACATTTTTTTATAAAGAAATAAAAAAGTTTCTGCAGTTTTTGTGTGATTTTTAAGAAAAACGTTTTTTTGGTATAATTTTAAAAATAATCGACCGAAAAATTTTAAAACTACATTTCTAATTAGATTTCATGAAAATAAAATTATTTAAACAAAATTTTCATTTTTTTATAAAGAAATAAAAAAGTTACAGCAGTTTTTGTTTGATTTTTAAGAAAAACGCATTATTTCTAAAAAATAACGTTTTTTTGATATAATTTTAAAAATAATCGACCGAAAAATTTTAAAACTACATTTCTATATAGATTTCATGAAAATAAAATTATTTAAACAAAATTTACATTTTTTTATAAAGAAATAAAAAAGTTACAGCAGTTTTTGTTTGATTTTTAAGAAAAACGCATTATTTCTAAAAAATAACGTTTTTTTGATATAATTTTAAAAGTAATCGTCCGAAAAATTTTAAAACTACATTTCTAATTAGATTTCATGAAAATAAAATTATTTAAACAAAATTTACATTTTTTTATAAAGAAATAAAAAAGTTTCTGCAGTTTTTGTTTGATTTTTAAGAAAAACGTTTTTTTGGTATAATTTTAAAAATAATCGACCGAAAAATTTTAAAACTACATTTCTAATTAGATTTCATGAAAATAAAATTATTTAAACAAAATTTTCATTTTTTTATAAAGAAATAAAAAAGTTACAGCAGTTTTTGTTTGATTTTTAAGAAAAACGCATTATTTCTAAAAAATAACGTTTTTTTGATATAATTTTAAAAGTAATCGTCCGAAAAATTTTAAAACTACATTTTTAATTAGATTTCATGAAAATAAAATTATTTAAACAAAATTTACATTTTTTTATAAAGAAATAAAAAAGTTTCTGCAGTTTTTGTGTGATTTTTAAGAAAAACGTTTTTTTGGTATAATTTTAAAAATAATCGACCGAAAAATTTTAAAACTACATTTCTAATTAGATTTCATGAAAATAAAATTATTTAAACAAAATTTACATTTTTTTATAAAGAAATAAAAAAGTTACAGCAGTTTTAGTTTGATTTTTAAGAAAAACGCATTATTTCTAAAAAATAACGTTTTTTTGATATAATTTTAAAAGTAATCGTCCGAAAAATTTTAAAACTACATTTCTATTTAGATTTCATGAAAATAATATTATTTAAACAAAATTTACACTTTTTTATAAAGAAATAAAAAAGTTTCTGCAGTTTTTGTGTGATTTTTAAGAAAAACGTTTTTTTGATATAATTTTAAAAATAATCGACCGAAAAATTTTAAAACTACATTTCTAATTAGATTTCATGAAAATAAAATTATTTAAACAAAATTTACATTTTTTTATAAAGAAATAAAAAAGTTACAGCAGTTTTTGTTTGATTTTTAAGAAAAACGCATTATTTCTAAAAAATAACGTTTTTTTGATATAATTTTAAAAGTAATCGTCCGAAAAATTATAAAACTACATTTCTAATTAGATTTCATGAAAATAAAATTATTTAAACAAAATTTACATTTTTTTATAAAGAAATAAAAAAGTTTCTGCAGTTTTTGTGTGATTTTTAAGAAAAACGTTTTTTTGGTATAATTTTAAAAATAATCGACCGAAAAATTTTAAAACTACATTTCTAATTAGATTTCATGAAAATAAAATTATTTAAACAAAATTTACATTTTTTTATAAAGAAATAAAAAAGTTACAGCAGTTTTAGTTTGATTTTTAAGAAAAACGCATTATTTCTAAAAAATAACGTTTTTTTGATATAATTTTAAAAGTAATCGTCCGAAAAATTTTAAAACTACATTTCTAATTAGATTTCATGAAAATAAAATTATTTAAACAAAATTTACATTTTTTTATAAAGAAATAAAAAAGTTTCTGCAGTTTTAGTTTGATTTTTAAGAAAAACGCATTATTTCTAAAAAATAACGTTTTTTTGATATAATTTTAAATGTAATCGTCCGAAAAATTTTAAAACTACATTTCTAATTAGATTTCATGAAAATAAAATTATTTAAACAAAATTTACATTTTTTTATAAAGAAATAAAAAAGTTTCTGCAGTTTTTGTGTGATTTTTAAGAAAAACGTTTTTTTGGTATAATTTTAAAAATAATCGACAGAAAAATTTTAAAACTACATTTCTAATTAGATTTCATGAAAATAAAATTATTTAAATAAAATTTACATTTTTTTATAAAGAAATAAAAAAGTTACAGCAGTTTTTGTTTGATTTTTAAGAAAAACGCATTATTTCTAAAAAATAACGTTTTTTTGATATAATTTTAAAAGTAATCGTCCGAAAAATTTTAAAACTACATTTCTAATTAGATTTCATGAAAATAAAATTATTTAAACAAAATTTACATTTTTTTATAAAGAAATAAAAAAGTTTCTGCAGTTTTTGTGTGATTTTTAAGAAAAACGTTTTTTTGGTATAATTTTAAAAATAATCGACCGAAAAATTTTAAAACTACATTTCTAATTAGATTTCATGAAAATAAAATTATTTAAACAAAATTTACAGTTTTTTATAAAGAAATAAAAAAGTTACAGCAGTTTTAGTTTGATTTTTAAGAAAAACGCATTATTTCTAAAAAATAACGTTTTTTTGATATAATTTTAAAAGTAATCGTCCGAAAAATTTTAAAACTACATTTCTAATTAGATTTTATGAAAATAAAATAATTTAAACAAAATTTACATTTTTTTATAAAGAAATAAAAAAGTTTCTGCAGTTTTTGTGTGATTTTTAAGAAAAACGTTTTTTTGGTATAATTTTAAAAATAATCGACCGAAAAATTTTAAAACTACATTTCTAATTAGATTTCATGAAAATAAAATTATTTAAACAAAATTTTCATTTTTTTATAAAGAAATAAAAAAGTTACAGCAGTTTTTGTTTGATTTTTAAGAAAAACGCATTATTTCTAAAAAATAACGTTTTTTTGATATAATTTTAAAAGTAATCGTCCGAAAAATTTTAAAACTACATTTCTAATTAGATTTCATGAAAATAAAATTATTTAAACAAAATTTACATTCTTTTATAAAGAAATAAAAAAGTTTCTGCAGTTTTTGTGTGATTTTTAAGAAAAACGTTTTTTTGGTATAATTTTAAAAATAATCGACCGAAAAATTTTAAAACTACATTTCTAATTAGATTTCATGAAAATAAAATTATTTAAACAAAATTTTCATTTTTTTATAAAGAAATAAAAAAGTTACAGCAGTTTTTGTTTGATTTTTAAGAAAAACGCATTATTTCTAAAAAATAACGTTTTTTTGATATAATTTTAAAAATAATCGACCGAAAAATTTTAAAACTACATTTCTAATTAGATTTCATGAAAATAAAATTATTTAAACAAAATTTACATTTTTTTATAAAGAAATAAAAAAGTTACAGCAGTTTTTGTTTGATTTTTAAGAAAAACGCATTATTTCTAAAAAATAACGTTTTTTTGATATAATTTTAAAAGTAATCGTCCGAAAAATTTTAAAACTACATTTCTAATTAGATTTCATGAAAATAAAATTATTTAAACAAAATTTGCATTTTTTTATAAAGAAATAAAAAAGTTACAGCAGTTTTAGTTTGATTTTTAAGAAAAACGTTTTTTTGGTATAATTTTAAAAATAATCGACCGAAAAATTTTAAAACTACATTTCTAATTAGATTTCATGAAAATAAAATTATTTAAACAAAATTTACATTTTTTTATAAAGAAATAAAAAAGTTACAGCAGTTTTTGTTTGATTTTTAAGAAAAACGCATTATTTCTAAAAAATAACGTTTTTTTGATATAATTTTAAAAGTAATCGTCCGAAAAATTTTAAAACTACATTTCTAATTAGATTTCATGAAAATAAAATTATTTAAACAAAATTTACATTTTTTTATAAAGAAATAAAAAAGTTTCTGCAGTTTTTGTGTGATTTTTAAGAAAAACGTTTTTTTGGTATAATTTTAAAAATAATCGACCGAAAAATTTTAAAACTACATTTCTAATTAGATTTCATGAAAATAAAATTATTTAAACAAAATTTACATTTTTTTATAAAGAAATAAAAAAGTTACAGCAGTTTTAGTTTGATTTTTAAGAAAAACGCATTATTTCTAAAAAATAACGTTTTTTTGATATAATTTTAAAAGTAATCGTCCGAAAAATTTTAAAACTACATTTCTAATTAGATTTCGTGAAAATAAAATTATTTAAACAAAATTTACATTTTTTTATAAAGAAATAAAAAAGTTTCTGCAGTTTTTGTGTGATTTTTAAGAAAAACGTTTTTTTGGTATAATTTTAAAAATAATCGACCGAAAAATTTTAAAACTACATTTCTAATTAGATTTCATGAAAATAAAATTATTTAAACAAAATTTTCATTTTTTTATAAAGAAATAAAAAAGTTACAGCAGTTTTTGTTTGAGTTTTAAGAAAAACGCATTATTTCTAAAAAATAACGTTTTTTTGATATAATTTTAAAAATAATCGACCGAAAAATTTTAAAACTACATTTCTAATTAGATTTCATGAAAATAAAATTATTTAAACAAAATTTACATTTTTTTATAAAGAAATAAAAAAGTTACAGCAGTTTTTGTTTGATTTTTAAGAAAAACGCATTATTTCTAAAAAATAACGTTTTTTTGATATAATTTTAAAAGTAATCGTCCGAAAAATTTTAAAACTACATTTCTAATTAGATTTCGTGAAAATAAAATTATTTAAACAAAATTTACATTTTTTTATAAAGAAATAAAAAAGTTTCTGCAGTTTTTGTGTGATTTTTAAGAAAAAAGTTTTTTTGGTATAATTTTAAAAATAATCGACCGAAAAATTTTAAAACTACATTTCTAATTAGATTTCATGAAAATAAAATTATTTAAACAAAATTTGCATTTTTTTATAAAGGAAATAAAAAAGTTACAGCAGTTTTAGTTTGATTTTTAAGAAAAACGTTTTTTTGGTATAATTTTAAAAATAATCGACCGAAAAATTTTAAAACTACATTTCTAATTAGATTTCATGAAAATAAAATTATTTAAACAAAATTTACATTTTTTTATAAAGAAATAAAAAAGTTACAGCAGTTTTAGTTTGATTTTTAAGAAAAACGTTTTTTTGGTATAATTTTAAAAGTAATCGTCCGAAAAATTTTAAAACTACATTTCTAATTAGATTTCATGAAAATAAAATTATTTAAACAAAATTTACATTTTTTTATAAAGAAATAAAAAAGTTTCTGCAGTTTTTGTGTGATTTTTAAGAAAAACGTTTTTTTGGTATAATTTTAAAAATAATCGACCGAAAAATTTTAAAACTACATTTCTAATTAGATTTCATGAAAATAAAATTATTTAAACAAAATTTACATTTTTTTATAAAGAAATAAAAAAGTTACAGCAGTTTTTGTTTGATTTTTAAGAAAAACGCATTATTTCTAAAAAATAACGTTTTTTTGATATAATTTTAAAAGTAATCGTCCGAAAAATTTTAAAACTACATTTCTATTTAGATTTCATGAAAATAATATTATTTAAACAAAATTTACATTTTTTTATAAAGAAATAAAAAAGTTTCTGCAGTTTTTGTGTGATTTTTAAGAAAAACGTTTTTTTGGTATAATTTTAAAAATAATCGACCGAAAATTTTAAAACTACATTTCTAATTAGATTTCATGAAAATAAAATTATTTAAACAAAATTTACATTTTTTTATAAAGAAATAAAAAAGTTACAGCAGTTTTAGTTTGATTTTTAAGAAAAACGCATTATTTCTAAAAAATAACGTTTTTTTGATATAATTTTAAAAGTAATCGTCCGAAAAATTTTAAAACTACATTTCTAATTAGATTTCGTGAAAATAAAATTATTTAAACAAAATTTACATTTTTTTATAAAGAAATAAAAAAGTTTCTGCAGTTTTTGTGTGATTTTTAAGAAAAACGTTTTTTTGGTATAATTTTAAAAATAATCGACCGAAAAATTTTAAAACTACATTTCTAATTAGATTTCATGAAAATAAAATTATTTAAACAAAATTTGCATTTTTTTATAAAGAAATAAAAAAGTTACAGCAGTTTTAGTTTGATTTTTAAGAAAAACGTTTTTTTGGTATAATTTTAAAAATAATCGACCGAAAAATTTTAAAACTACATTTCTAATTAGATTTCATGAAAATAAAATTATTTAAACAAAATTTACATTTTTTTATAAAGAAATAAAAAAGTTACAGCAGTTTTTGTTTGATTTTTAAGAAAAACGCATTATTTCTAAAAAATAACGTTTTTTTGATATAATTTTAAAAGTAATCGTCCGAAAAATTTTAAAACTACATTTCTAATTAGATTTCATGAAAATAAAATTATTTAAACAAAATTTACATTTTTTTATAAAGAAATAAAAAAGTTTCTGCAGTTTTTGTGTGATTTTTAAGAAAAACGTTTTTTTGGTATAATTTTAAAAATAATCGACCGAAAAATTTTAAAACTACATTTCTAATTAGATTTCATGAAAATAAAATTATTTAAACAAAATTTACATTTTTTTATAAAGAAATAAAAAAGTTACAGCAGTTTTAGTTTGATTTTTAAGAAAAACGCATTATTTCTAAAAAATAACGTTTTTTTGATATAATTTTAAAAGTAATCGTCCGAAAAATTTTAAAACTACATTTCTAATTAGATTTCGTGAAAATAAAATTATTTAAACAAAATTTACATTTTTTTATAAAGAAATAAAAAAGTTTCTGCAGTTTTTGTGTGATTTTTAAGAAAAACGTTTTTTTGGTATAATTTTAAAAATAATCGAGCGAAAAATTTTAAAACTACATTTCTAATTAGATTTCATGAAAATAAAATTATTTAAACAAAATTTGCATTTTTTTATAAAGAAATAAAAAAGTTACAGCAGTTTTTGTTTGATTTTTAAGAAAAACGAATTATTTCTAAAAAATAACGTTTTTTTGATATAATTTTAAAAGTAATCGTCCGAAAAATTTTAAAACTACATTTCTAATTAGATTTCATAAAAATAATATTATTTAAACAAAATTTACATTTTTTTATAAAGAAATAAAAAAGTTACAGCAGTTTTAGTTTGATTTTTAAGAAAAACGTTTTTTTGGTATAATTTTAAAAATAATCGACCGAAAAATTTTAAAACTACATTTCTAATTAGATTTCATGAAAATAAAATTATTTAAACAAAATTTACATTTTTTTATAAAGAAATAAAAAAGTTACAGCAGTTTTTGTTTGATTTTTAAGAAAAACGCATTATTTCTAAAAAATAACGTTTTTTTGATATAATTTTAAAAGTAATCGTCCGAAAAATTTTAAAACTACATTTCTAATTAGATTTCATGAAAATAATATTATTTAAACAAAATTTACATTTTTTTATAAAGAAATAAAAAAGTTACAGCAGTTTTTGTTTGATTTTTAAGAAAAACGCATTATTTCTAAAAAATAACGTTTTTTTGATATAATTTTAAAAGTAATCGTCCGAAAAATTTTAAAACTACATTTCTAATTAGATTTCATGAAAATAATATTATTTAAACAAAATTTACATTTTTTTATAAAGAAATAAAAAAGTTTCTGCAGTTTTTGTGTGATTTTTAAGAAAAACGTTTTTTTGGTATAATTTTAAAAATAATCGACCGAAAAATTTTAAAACTACATTTCTAATTAGATTTCATGAAAATAAAATTATTTAAACAAAATTTACATTTTTTTATAAAGAAATAAAAAAGTTACAGCAGTTTTTGTTTGATTTTTAAGAAAAACGCATTATTTCTAAAAAATAACGTTTTTTTGATATAATTTTAAAAGTAATCGTCCGAAAAATTTTAAAACTACATTTCTAATTAGATTTCATGAAAATAAAATTATTTAAACAAAATTTACATTTTTTTATAAAGAAATAAAAAAGTTTCTGCAGTTTTTGTGTGATTTTAAAGAAAAACGTTTTTTTGGTATAATTTTAAAAATAATCGACCGAAAAATTTTAAAACTACATTTCTAATTAGATTTCATGAAAATAAAATTATTTAAACAAAATTTACATTTTTTTATTAAGAAATAAAAAAGTTACAGCAGTTTTTGTTTGATTTTTAACAAAAACGCATTATTTCTAAAAAATAACGTTTTTTTGATATAATTTTAAAAGTAATCGTCCGAAAAATTTTAAAACTACATTTCTAATTAGATTTCATGAAAATAAAATTATTTAAACAAAATTTACATTTTTTTATAAAGAAATAAAAAAGTTTCTGCAGTTTTTGTGTGATTTTTAAGAAAAACGTTTTTTTGGTATAATTTTAAAAATAATCGACCGAAAAATTTTAAAACTACATTTCTAATTAGATTTCATGAAAATAAAATTATTTAAACAAAATTTACATTTTTTTATAAAGATATAAAAAAGTTTCTGCAGTTTTTGTGTGATTTTTAAGAAAAACGTTTTTTTGGTATAATTTTAAAAATAATCGACCGAAGAATTTTAAAACTACATTTCTAATTAGATTTCATGAAAATAAAATTATTTAAACAAAATTTACATTTTTTTATAAAGAAATAAAAAAGTTACAGCAGTTTTTGTTTGATTTTTAAGAAAAACGCATTATTTCTAAAAAATAACGTTTTTTTGATATAATTTTAAAAGTAATCGTCCGAAAAATTTTAAAACTACATTTCTAATTAGATTTCATGAAAATAAAATTATTTAAACAAAATTTACATTTTTTTATAAAGAAATAAAAAAGTTTCTGCAGTTTTTGTGTGATTTTTAAGAAAAACGTTTTTTTGGTATAATTTTAAAAATAATCGACCGAAAAATTTTAAAACTACATTTCTAATTAGATTTCATGAAAATAAAATTATTTAAACAAAATTTACATTTTTTTATAAAGAAATAAAAAAGTTTCTGCAGTTTTTGTGTGATTTTTAAGAAAAACGTTTTTTTGGTATAATTTTAAAAATAATCGACCGAAAAATTTTAAAACTTCATTTCTAATTAGATTTCATGAAAATAAAATTATTTAAACAAAATTTACATTTTTTTATAAAGAAATAAAAAAGTTACAGCAGTTTTTGTTTGATTTTTAAGAAAAACGCATTATTTCTAAAAAATAACGTTTTTTTGGTATAATTTTAAAAATAATCGACAGAAAAATTTTAAAACTACATTTCTAATTAGATTTCATGAAAATAAAATTATTTAAACAAAATTTACATTTTTTTATAAAGAAATAAAAAAGTTACAGCAGTTTTTGTTTGATTTTTAAGAAAAACGCATTATTTCTAAAAAATAACGTTTTTTTGGTATAATTTCAAAAATAATAGACAGAAAAATTTTAAAACTACATTTCTAATTAGATTTCATGAAAATAAAATTATTTAAACAAAATTTACATTTTTTTATAAAGAAATAAAAAAGTTTCTGCAGTTTTTGTGTGATTTTTAAGAAAAACGTTTTTTTGGTATAATTTTAAAAATAATCGACCGAAAAATTTTAAAACTACATTTCTAATTAGATTTCATGAAAATAAATTATTTAAACAAAATTTACATTTTTTTATAAAGAAATAAAAAAGTTACAGCAGTTTTTGTTTGATTTTTAAGAAAAACGCATTATTTCTAAAAAATAACGTTTTTTTGATATAATTTTAAAAGTAATCGTCCGAAAAATTTTAAAACTACATTTCTAATTAGATTTCATGAAAATAAAATTATTTAAACAAAATTTACATTTTTTTATAAAGAAATAAAAAAGTTTCTGCAGTTTTTGTGTGATTTTTAAGAAAAACGTTTTTTTGGTATAATTTTAAAAATAATCGACCGAAAAATTTTAAAACTACATTTCTAATTAGATTTCATGAAAATTAAATTATTTAAACAAAATTTACATTTTTTTATAAAGAAATAAAAAAGTTAAAGCAGTTTTTGTTTGATTTTTAAGAAAAACGCATTATTTCTAAAAAATAACGTTTTTTTGATATAATTTTAAAAGTAATCGTCCGAAAAATTTTAACACTACATTTCTAATTAGATTTCATGAAAATAATATTATTTAAACAAAATTTACATTTTTTTATAAAGAAATAAAAAAGTTTCTGCAGTTTTTGTGTGATTTTTAAGAAAAACGTTTTTTTGGTATAATTTTAAAAATAATCGACCGAAAAATTTTAAAACTTCATTTCTAATTAGATTTCATGAAAATAAAATTATTTAAACAAAATTTACATTTTTTTATAAAGAAATAAAAAAGTTACAGCAGTTTTTGTTTGATTTTTAAGAAAAACGCATTATTTCTAAAAAATAACGTTTTTTTGGTATAATTTTAAAAATAATCGACAGAAAAATTTTAAAACTACATTTCTAATTAGATTTCATGAAAATAAAATTATTTAAACAAAATCTACATTTTTTTATAAAGAAATAAAAAAGTTACAGCAGTTTTTGTTTGATTTTTAAGAAAAACGCATTATTTCTAAAAAATAACGTTTTTTTGGTATAATTTCAAAAATAATAGACAGAAAAATTTTAAAACTACATTTCTAATTAGATTTCATGAAAATAAAATTATTTAAACAAAATTTACATTTTTTTATAAAGAAATAAAAAAGTTTCTGCAGTTTTTGTGTGATTTTTAAGAAAAACGTTTTTTTGGTATAATTTTAAAAATAATCGACCGAAAAATTTTAAAACTACATTTCTAATTAGATTTCATGAAAATAAAATTATCTAAACAAAATTTACATTTTTTTATAAAGAAATAAAAAAGTTACAGCAGTTTTTGTTTGATTTTTAAGAAAAACGCATTATTTCTAAAAAATAACGTTTTTTTGATATAATTTTAAAAGTAATCATCCGAAAAATTTTAAAACTACATTTCTAATTAGATTTCATGAAAATAAAATTATTTAAACAAAATTTACATTTTTTTATAAAGAAATAAAAAAGTTTCTGCAGTTTTTGTGTGATTTTTAAGAAAAACGTTTTTTTGGTATAATTTTAAAAATAATCGACCGAAAAATTTTAAAACTACATTTCTAATTAGATTTCATGAAAATAAAATTATTTAAACAAAATTTGCATTTTTTTATAAAGAAATAAAAAAGTTACAGCAGTTTTTGTTTGATTTTTAAGAAAAACGAATTATTTCTAAAAAATAACGTTTTTTTGATATAATTTTAAAAGTAATCGTCCGAAAAATTTTAAAACTACATTTCTAATTAGATTTCATAAAAATAATATTATTTAAACAAAATTTACATTTATTTATAAAGAAATAAAAAAGTTACAGCAGTTTTAGTTTGATTTTTAAGAAAAACGTTTTTTTGGTATAATTTTAAAAATAATCGACCGAAAAATTTTAAAACTACATTTCTAATTAGATTTCATGAAAATAAAATTATTTAAACAAAATTTACATTTTTTTATAAAGAAATAAAAAAGTTACAGCAGTTTTTGTTTGATTTTTAAGAAAAACGCATTATTTCTAAAAAATAACGTTTTTTTGATATAATTTTAAAAGTAATCGTCCGAAAAATTTTAAAACTACATTTCTAATTAGATTTCATGAAAATAATATTATTTAAACAAAATTTACATTTTTTTATAAAGAAATAAAAAAGTTACAGCAGTTTTTGTTTGATTTTTAAGAAAAACGCATTATTTCTAAAAAATAACGTTTTTTTGATATAATTTTAAAAGTAATCGTCCGAAAAATTTTAAAACTACATTTCTAATTAGATTTCATGAAAATAATATTATTTAAACAAAATTTACATTTTTTTATAAAGAAATAAAAAAGTTTCTGCAGTTTTTGTGTGATTTTTAAGAAAAACGTTTTTTTGGTATAATTTTAAAAATAATCGACCGAAAAATTTTAAAACTACATTTCTAATTAGATTTCATGAAAATAAAATTATTTAAACAAAATTTACATTTTTTTATAAAGAAATAAAAAAGTTACAGCAGTTTTTGTTTGATTTTTAAGAAAAACGCAATATTTCTAAAAAATAACGTTTTTTTGATATAATTTTAAAAGTAATCGTCCGAAAAATTTTAAAACTACATTTCTAATTAGATTTCATGAAAATAAAATTATTTAAACAAAATTTACATTTTTTTATAAAGAAATAAAAAAGTTTCTGCAGTTTTTGTGTGATTTTTAAGAAAAACGTTTTTTTGGTATAATTTTAAAAATAATCGACCGAAAAATTTTAAAACTACATTTCTAATTAGATTTCATGAAAATAAAATTATTTAAACAAAATTTACATTTTTTTATAAAGAAATAAAAAAGTTACAGCAGTTTTTGTTTGATTTTTAAGAAAAACGCATTATTTCTAAAAAATAACGTTTTTTTGATATAATTTTAAAAGTAATCGTCCGAAAAATTTTAAAACTACATTTCTAATTAGATTTCATGAAAATAAAATTATTTAAACAAAATTTACATTTTTTTATAAAGAAATAAAAAAGTTTCTGCAGTTTTTGTGTGATTTTTAAGAAAAACGTTTTTTTGGTATAATTTTAAAAATAATCGACCGAAAAATTTTAAAACTACATTTCTAATTAGATTTCATGAAAATAAAATTATTTAAACAAAATTTACATTTTTTTATAAAGATATAAAAAAGTTTCTGCAGTTTTTGTGTGATTTTTAAGAAAAACGTTTTTTTGGTATAATTTTAAAAATAATCGACCGAAGAATTTTAAAACTAGATTTCTAATTAGATTTCATGAAAATAAAATTATTTAAACAAAATTTACATTTTTTTATAAAGAAATAAAAAAGTTACAGCAGTTTTTGTTTGATTTTTAAGAAAAACGCATTATTTCTAAAAAATAACGTTTTTTTGATATAATTTTAAAAGTAATCGTCCGAAAAATTTTAAAACTACATTTCTAATTAGATTTCATGAAAATAAAATTATTTAAACAAAATTTACATTTTTTTATAAAGAAATAAAAAAGTTTCTGCAGTTTTTGTGTGATTTTTAAGAAAAACGTTTTTTTGGTATAATTTTAAAAATAATCGACCGAAAAATTTTAAAACTACATTTCTAATTAGATTTCATGAAAATAAAATTATTTAAACAAAATTTACATTTTTTTATAAAGAAATAAAAAAGTTTCTGCAGTTTTTGTGTGATTTTTAAGAAAAACGTTTTTTTGGTATAATTTTAAAAATAATCGACCGAAAAATTTTAAAACTTCATTTCTAATTAGATTTCATGAAAATAAAATTATTTAAACAAAATTTACATTTTTTTATAAAGAAATAAAAAAGTTACAGCAGTTTTTGTTTGATTTTTAAGAAAAACGCATTATTTCTAAAAAATAACGTTTTTTTGGTATAATTTTAAAAATAATCGACAGAAAAATTTTAAAACTACATTTCTAATTAGATTTCATGAAAATAAAATTATTTAAACAAAATTTACATTTTTTTATAAAGAAATAAAAAAGTTACAGCAGTTTTTGTTTGATTTTTAAGAAAAACGCATTATTTCTAAAAAATAACGTTTTTTTGGTATAATTTCAAAAATAATAGACAGAAAAATTTTAAAACTACATTTCTAATTAGATTTCATGAAAATAAAATTATTTAAACAAAATTTACATTTTTTTATAAAGAAATAAAAAAGTTTCTGCAGTTTTTGTGTGATTTTTAAGAAAAACGTTTTTTTGGTATAATTTTAAAAATAATCGACCGAAAAATTTTAAAACTACATTTCTAATTAGATTTCATGAAAATAAAATTATTTAAACAAAATTTACATTTTTTTATAAAGAAATAAAAAAGTTACAGCAGTTTTTGTTTGATTTTTAAGAAAAACGCATTATTTCTAAAAAATAACGTTTTTTTGATATAATTTTAAAAGTAATCGTCCGAAAAATTTTAAAACTACATTTCTAATTAGATTTCATGAAAATTAAATTATTTAAACAAAATTTACATTTTTTTATAAAGAAATAAAAAAGTTTCTGCAGTTTTTGTGTGATTTTTAAGAAAAACGTTTTTTTGGTATAATTTTAAAAATAATCGACCGAAAAATTTTAAAACTACATTTCTAATTAGATTTCATGAAAATTAAATTATTTAAACAAAATTTACATTTTTTTATAAAGAAATAAAAAAGTTACAGCAGTTTTTGTTTGATTTTTAAGAAAAACGCATTATTTCTAAAAAATAACGTTTTTTTGATATAATTTTAAAAGTAATCGTCCGAAAAATTTTAACACTACATTTCTAATTAGATTTCATGAAAATAATATTATTTAAACAAAATTTACATTTTTTTATAAAGAAATAAAAAAGTTTCTGCAGTTTTTGTGTGATTTTTAAGAAAAACGTTTTTTTGGTATAATTTTAAAAATAATCGACCGAAAAATTTTAAAACTTCATTTCTAATTAGATTTCATGAAAATAAAATTATTTAAACAAAATTTACATTTTTTTATAAAGAAATAAAAAAGTTACAGCAGTTTTTGTTTGATTTTTAAGAAAAACGCATTATTTCTAAAAAATAACGTTTTTTTGGTATAATTTTAAAAATAATCGACAGAAAAATTTTAAAACTACATTTCTAATTAGATTTCATGAAAATAAAATTATTTAAACAAAATTTACATTTTTTTATAAAGAAATAAAAAAGTTACAGCAGTTTTTGTTTGATTTTTAAGAAAAACGCATTATTTCTAAAAAATAACGTTTTTTTGGTATAATTTCAAAAATAATAGACAGAAAAATTTTAAAACTACATTTCTAATTAGATTTCATGAAAATAAAATTATTTAAACAAAATTTACATTTTTTTATAAAGAAATAAAAAAGTTTCTGCAGTTTTTGTGTGATTTTTAAGAAAAACGTTTTTTTGGTATAATTTTAAAAATAATCGACCGAAAAATTTTAAAACTACATTTCTAATTAGATTTCATGAAAATAAAATTATTTAAACAAAATTTACATTTTTTTATAAAGATATAAAAAAGTTTCTGCAGTTTTTGTGTGATTTTTAAGAAAAACGTTTTTTTGGTATAATTTTAAAAATAATCGACCGAAGAATTTTAAAACTACATTTCTAATTAGATTTCATGAAAATAAAATTATTTAAACAAAATTTACATTTTTTTATAAAGAAATAAAAAAGTTACAGCAGTTTTTGTTTGATTTTTAAGAAAAACGCATTATTTCTAAAAAATAACGTTTTTTTGATATAATTTTAAAAGTAATCGTCCGAAAAATTTTAAAACTACATTTCTAATTAGATTTCATGAAAATAAAATTATTTAAACAAAATTTACATTTTTTTATAAAGAAATAAAAAAGTTTCTGCAGTTTTTGTGTGATTTTTAAGAAAAACGTTTTTTTGGTATAATTTTAAAAATAATCAACCGAAAAATTTTAAAACTACATTTCTAATTAGATTTCATGAAAATAAAATTATTTAAACAAAATTTACATTTTTTTATAAAGAAATAAAAAAGTTTCTGCAGTTTTTGTGTGATTTTTAAGAAAAACGTTTTTTTGGTATAATTTTAAAAATAATCGACCGAAAAATTTTAAAACTTCATTTCTAATTAGATTTCATGAAAATAAAATTATTTAAACAAAATTTACATTTTTTTATAAAGAAATAAAAAAGTTACAGCAGTTTTTGTTTGATTTTTAAGAAAAACGCATTATTTCTAAAAAATAACGTTTTTTTGGTATAATTTTAAAAATAATCGACAGAAAAATTTTAAAACTACATTTCTAATTAGATTTCATGAAAATAAAATTATTTAAACAAAATTTACATTTTTTTATAAAGAAATAAAAAAGTTACAGCAGTTTTTGTTTGATTTTTAAGAAAAACGCATTATTTCTAAAAAATAACGTTTTTTTGGTATAATTTCAAAAATAATAGACAGAAAAATTTTAAAACTACATTTCTAATTAGATTTCATGAAAATAAAATTATTTAAACAAAATTTACATTTTTTTATAAAGAAATAAAAAAGTTTCTGCAGTTTTTGTGTGATTTTTAAGAAAAACGTTTTTTTGGTATAATTTTAAAAATAATCGACCGAAAAATTTTAAAACTACATTTCTAATTAGATTTCATGAAAATAAAATTATTTAAACAAAATTTACATTTTTTTATAAAGAAATAAAAAAGTTACAGCAGTTTTTGTTTGATTTTTAAGAAAAACGCATTATTTCTAAAAAATAACGTTTTTTTGATATAATTTTAAAAGTAATCGTCCGAAAAATTTTAAAACTACATTTCTAATTAGATTTCATGAAAATTAAATTATTTAAACAAAATTTACATTTTTTTATAAAGAAATAAAAAAGTTTCTGCAGTTTTTGTGTGATTTTTAAGAAAAACGATTTTTTGGTATAATTTTAAAAATAATCGACCGAAAAATTTTAAAACTACATTTCTAATTAGATTTCATGAAAATTAAATTATTTAAACAAAATTTACATTTTTTTATAAAGAAATAAAAAAGTTACAGCAGTTTTTGTTTGATTTTTAAGAAAAACGCATTATTTCTAAAAAATAACGTTTTTTTGATATAATTTTAAAAGTAATCGTCCGAAAAATTTTAACACTACATTTCTAATTAGATTTCATGAAAATAATATTATTTAAACAAAATTTACATTTTTTTATAAAGAAATAAAAAAGTTTCTGCAGTTTTTGTGTGATTTTTAAGAAAAACGTTTTTTTGGTATAATTTTAAAAATAATCGACCGAAAAATTTTAAAACTTCATTTCTAATTAGATTTCATGAAAATAAAATTATTTAAACAAAATTTACATTTTTTTATAAAGAAATAAAAAAGTTACAGCAGTTTTTGTTTGATTTTTAAGAAAAACGCATTATTTCTAAAAAATAACGTTTTTTTGGTATAATTTTAAAAATAATCGACAGAAAAATTTTAAAACTACATTTCTAATTAGATTTCATGAAAATAAAATTATTTAAACAAAATTTACATTTTTTTATAAAGAAATAAAAAAGTTACAGCAGTTTTTGTTTGATTTTTAAGAAAAACGCATTATTTCTAAAAAATAACGTTTTTTTGGTATAATTTCAAAAATAATAGACAGAAAAATTTTAAAACTACATTTCTAATTAGATTTCATGAAAATAAAATTATTTAAACAAAATTTACATTTTTTTATAAAGAAATAAAAAAGTTTCTGCAGTTTTTGTGTGATTTTTAAGAAAAACGTTTTTTTGGTATAATTTTAAAAATAATCGACCGAAAAATTTTAAAACTACATTTCTAATTAGATTTCATGAAAATAAAATTATTTAAACAAAATTTACATTTTTTTATAAAGAAATAAAAAAGTTACAGCAGTTTTTGTTTGATTTTTAAGAAAAACGCATTATTTCTAAAAAATAACGTTTTTTTGATATAATTTTAAAAGTAATCATCCGAAAAATTTTAAAACTACATTTCTAATTAGATTTCATGAAAATAAAATTATTTAAACAAAATTTACATTTTTTTATAAAGAAATAAAAAAGTTTCTGCAGTTTTTGTGTGATTTTTAAGAAAAACGTTTTTTTGGTATTATTTTAAAAATAATCGACCGAAAAATTTTAAAACTACATTTCTAATTAGATTTCATGAAAATTAAGTTATTTAAACAAAATTTACATTTTTTATAAAGAAATAAAAAAGTTACAGCAGTTTTTGTTTGATTTTTAAGAAAAACGCATTATTTCTAAAAAATAACGTTTTTTTGATATAATTTTAAAAGTAATCGTCCGAAAAATTTTAACACTACATTTCTAATTAGATTTCATGAAAATAATATTATTTAAACAAAATTTACATTTTTTTATAAAGAAATAAAAAAGTTTCTGCAGTTTTTGTGTGATTTTTAAGAAAAACGTTTTTTTGGTATAATTTTAAAAATAATCGACCGAAAAATTTTAAAACTACATTTCTAATTAGATTTCATGAAAATAAAATTATTTAAACAAAATTTACATTTTTTTATAAAGAAATAAAAAAGTTACAGCAGTTTTTGTTTGATTTTTAAGAAAAACGCATTATTTCTAAAAAATAACGTTTTTTTGATATAATTTTAAAAGTAATCGTCCGAAAAATTTTAACACTACATTTCTAATTAGATTTCATGAAAATAATATTATTTAAACAAAATTTACATTTTTTTATAAAGAAATAAAAAAGTTTCTGCAGTTTTTGTGTGATTTTTAAGAAAAACGTTTTTTTGGTATAATTTTAAAAATAATCGACCGAAAAATTTTAAAACTTCATTTCTAATTAGATTTCATGAAAATAAAATTATTTAAACAAAATTTACATTTTTTTATAAAGAAATAAAAAAGTTACAGCAGTTTTTGTTTGATTTTTAAGAAAAACGCATTATTTCTAAAAAATAACGTTTTTTTGGTATAATTTTAAAAATAATCGACAGAAAAATTTTAAAACTACATTTCTAATTAGATTTCATGAAAATAAAATTATTTAAACAAAATTTACATTTTTTTATAAAGAAATAAAAAAGTTACAGCAGTTTTTGTTTGATTTTTAAGAAAAAACGCATTATTTCTAAAAAATAACGTTTTTTTGGTATAATTTCAAAAATAATAGACAGAAAAATTTTAAAACTACATTTCTAATTAGATTTCATGAAAATAAAATTATTTAAACAAAATTTACATTTTTTTATAAAGAAATAAAAAAGTTTCTGCAGTTTTTGTGTGATTTTTAAGAAAAACGTTTTTTTGGTATAATTTTAAAAATAATCGACCGAAAAATTTTAAAACTACATTTCTAATTAGATTTCATGAAAATAAAATTATTTAAACAAAATTTACATTTTTTTATAAAGAAATAAAAAAGTTACAGCAGTTTTTGTTTGATTTTTAAGAAAAACGCATTATTTCTAAAAAATAACGTTTTTTTGATATAATTTTAAAAGTAATCATCCGAAAAATTTTAAAACTACATTTCTAATTAGATTTCATGAAAATAAAATTATTTAAACAAAATTTACATTTTTTTATAAAGAAATAAAAAAGTTTCTGCAGTTTTTGTGTGATTTTTAAGAAAAACGTTTTTTTTGGTATTATTTTAAAAATAATCGACCGAAAAATTTTAAAACTACATTTCTAATTAGATTTCATGAAAATTAAGTTATTTAAACAAAATTTACATTTTTTTATAAAGAAATAAAAAAGTTACAGCAGTTTTTGTTTGATTTTTAAGAAAAACGCATTATTTCTAAAAAATAACGTTTTTTTGATATAATTTTAAAAGTAATCGTCCGAAAAATTTTAACACTACATTTCTAATTAGATTTCATGAAAATAATATTATTTAAACAAAATTTACATTTTTTTATAAAGAAATAAAAAAGTTTCTGCAGTTTTTGTGTGATTTTTAAGAAAAACGTTTTTTTGGTATAATTTTAAAAATAATCGACCGAAAAATTTTAAAACTACATTTCTAATTAGATTTCATGAAAATAAAATTATTTAAACAAAATTTACATTTTTTTATAAAGAAATAAAAAAGTTACAGCAGTTTTTGTTTGATTTTTAAGAAAAACGCATTATTTCTAAAAAATAACGTTTTTTTGATATAATTTTAAAAGTAATCGTCCGAAAAATTTTAAAACTACATTTCTAATTAGATTTCATGAAAATTAAATTATTTAAACAAAATTTACATTTTTTTATAAAGAAATAAAAAAGTTTCTGCAGTTTTTGTGTGATTTTTAAGAAAAACGATTTTTTGGTATAATTTTAAAAATAATCGACCGAAAAATTTTAAAACTACATTTCTAATTAGATTTCATGAAAATTAAATTATTTAAACAAAATTTACATTTTTTTATAAAGAAATAAAAAAGTTACAGCAGTTTTTGTTTGATTTTTAAGAAAAACGCATTATTTCTAAAAAATAACGTTTTTTTGATATAATTTTAAAAGTAATCGTCCGAAAAATTTTAACACTACATTTCTAATTAGATTTCATGAAAATAATATTATTTAAACAAAATTTACATTTTTTTATAAAGAAATAAAAAAGTTTCTGCAGTTTTTGTGTGATTTTTAAGAAAAACGTTTTTTTGGTATAATTTTAAAAATAATCGACCGAAAAATTTTAAAACTTCATTTCTAATTAGATTTCATGAAAATAAAATTATTTAAACAAAATTTACATTTTTTTATAAAGAAATAAAAAAGTTACAGCAGTTTTTGTTTGATTTTTAAGAAAAACGCATTATTTCTAAAAAATAACGTTTTTTTGGTATAATTTTAAAAATAATCGACAGAAAAATTTTAAAACTACATTTCTAATTAGATTTCATGAAAATAAAATTATTTAAACAAAATTTACATTTTTTTATAAAGAAATAAAAAAGTTACAGCAGTTTTTGTTTGATTTTTAAGAAAAACGCATTATTTCTAAAAAATAACGTTTTTTTGGTATAATTTCAAAAATAATAGACAGAAAAATTTTAAAACTACATTTCTAATTAGATTTCATGAAAATAAAATTATTTAAACAAATTTACATTTTTTTATAAAGAAATAAAAAAGTTTCTGCAGTTTTTGTGTGATTTTTAAGAAAAACGTTTTTTTTGGTATAATTTTAAAAATAATCGACCGAAAAATTTTAAAACTACATTTCTAATTAGATTTCATGAAAATAAAATTATTTAAACAAAATTTACATTTTTTTATAAAGAAATAAAAAAGTTACAGCAGTTTTTGTTTGATTTTTAAGAAAAACGCATTATTTCTAAAAAATAACGTTTTTTTGATATAATTTTAAAAGTAATCATCCGAAAAATTTTAAAACTACATTTCTAATTAGATTTCATGAAAATAAAATTATTTAAACAAAATTTACATTTTTTTATAAAGAAATAAAAAAGTTTCTGCAGTTTTTGTGTGATTTTTAAGAAAAACGTTTTTTTGGTATTATTTTAAAAATAATCGACCGAAAAATTTTAAAACTACATTTCTAATTAGATTTCATGAAAATTAAGTTATTTAAACAAAATTTACATTTTTTTATAAAGAAATAAAAAAGTTACAGCAGTTTTTGTTTGATTTTTAAGAAAAACGCATTATTTCTAAAAAATAACGTTTTTTGATATAATTTTAAAAGTAATCGTCCGAAAAATTTTAACACTACATTTCTAATTAGATTTCATGAAAATAATATTATTTAAACAAAATTTACATTTTTTTATAAAGAAATAAAAAAGTTTCTGCAGTTTTTGTGTGATTTTTAAGAAAAACGTTTTTTTGGTATAATTTTAAAAATAATCGACCGAAAAATTTTAAAACTACATTTCTAATTAGATTTCATGAAAATAAAATTATTTAAACAAAATTTACATTTTTTTATAAAGAAATAAAAAAGTTACAGCAGTTTTTGTTTGATTTTTAAGAAAAACGCATTATTTCTAAAAAATAACGTTTTTTTGATATAATTTTAAAAGTAATCGTCCGAAAAATTTTAACACTACATTTCTAATTAGATTTCATGAAAATAATATTATTTAAACAAAATTTACATTTTTTTATAAAGAAATAAAAAAGTTTCTGCAGTTTTTGTGTGATTTTAAGAAAAACGTTTTTTTGGTATAATTTTAAAAATAATCGACCGAAAAATTTTAAAACTTCATTTCTAATTAGATTTCATGAAAATAAAATTATTTAAACAAAATTTACATTTTTTTATAAAGAAATAAAAAAGTTACAGCAGTTTTTGTTTGATTTTTAAGAAAAACGCATTATTTCTAAAAAATAACGTTTTTTTGGTATAATTTTAAAAATAATCGACAGAAAAATTTTAAAACTACATTTCTAATTAGATTTCATGAAAATAAAATTATTTAAACAAAATTTACATTTTTTTATAAAGAAATAAAAAAGTTACAGCAGTTTTTGTTTGATTTTTAAGAAAAACGCATTATTTCTAAAAAATAACGTTTTTTTGGTATAATTTCAAAAATAATAGACAGAAAAATTTTAAAACTACATTTCTAATTAGATTTCATGAAAATAAAATTATTTAAACAAAATTTACATTTTTTTATAAAGAAATAAAAAAGTTTCTGCAGTTTTTGTGTGATTTTTAAGAAAAACGTTTTTTTGGTATAATTTTAAAAATAATCGACCGAAAAATTTTAAAACTACATTTCTAATTAGATTTCATGAAAATAAAATTATTTAAACAAAATTTACATTTTTTTATAAAGAAATAAAAAAGTTACAGCAGTTTTTGTTTGATTTTTAAGAAAAACGCATTATTTCTAAAAAATAACGTTTTTTTTGATATAATTTTAAAAGTAATCATCCGAAAAATTTTAAAACTACATTTCTAATTAGATTTCATGAAAATAAAATTATTTAAACAAAATTTACATTTTTTTATAAAGAAATAAAAAAGTTTCTGCAGTTTTTGTGTGATTTTTAAGAAAAACGTTTTTTTGGTATTATTTTAAAAATAATCGACCGAAAAATTTTAAAACTACATTTCTAATTAGATTTCATGAAAATTAAGTTATTTAAACAAAATTTACATTTTTTTATAAAGAAATAAAAAAGTTACAGCAGTTTTTGTTTGATTTTTAAGAAAAACGCATTATTTCTAAAAAATAACGTTTTTTTGATATAATTTTAAAAGTAATCGTCCGAAAAATTTTAACACTACATTTCTAATTAGATTTCATGAAAATAATATTATTTAAACAAAATTTACATTTTTTTATAAAGAAATAAAAAAGTTTCTGCAGTTTTTGTGTGATTTTTAAGAAAAACGTTTTTTTTGGTATAATTTTAAAAATAATCGACCGAAAAATTTTAAAACTACATTTCTAATTAGATTTCATGAAAATAAAATTATTTAAACAAAATTTACATTTTTTTATAAAGAAATAAAAAAGTTACAGCAGTTTTTGTTTGATTTTTAAGAAAAACGCATTATTTCTAAAAAATAACGTTTTTTTGATATAATTTTAAAAGTAATCGTCCGAAAAATTTTAAAACTACATTTCTAATTAGATTTCATGAAAATAATATTATTTAAACAAAATTTACATTTTTTTATAAAGAAATAAAAAAGTTACAGCAGTTTTTGTTTGATTTTTAAGAAAAACGCATTATTTCTAAAAAATAACGTTTTTTTGATATAATTTTAAAAGTAATCGTCCGAAAATTTTAAAACTACATTTCTAATTAGATTTCATGAAAATAATATTATTTAAACAAAATTTACATTTTTTTATAAAGAAATAAAAAAGTTTCTGCAGTTTTTGTGTGATTTTTAAGAAAAACGTTTTTTTGGTATAATTTTAAAAATAATCGACCGAGAAATTTTAAAACTACATTTCTAATTAGATTTCATGAAAATAAAATTATTTAAACAAAATTTACATTTTTTTATAAAGAAATAAAAAAGTTACAGCAGTTTTGTTTGATTTTTAAGAAAAACGCATTATTTCTAAAAATAACGTTTTTTTGATATAATTTTAAAAGTAATCGTCCGAAAAATTTTAACACTACATTTCTAATTAGATTTCATGAAATAATATTATTTAAACAAAATTTACATTTTTTTATAAAGAAATAAAAAAGTTACAGCAGTTTTTGTTTGATTTTTAAGAAAAACGCATTATTTCTAAAAAATAACGTTTTTTTGATATAATTTTAAAAGTAATCGTCCGAAAAATTTTAAAACTACATTTCTAATTAGATTTCATGAAAATAAAATTATTTAAACAAAATTTACATTTTTTTATAAAGAAATAAAAAAGTTTCTGCAGTTTTTGTGTGATTTTTAAGAAAAACGTTTTTTTGGTATAATTTTAAAAATAATCGACCGAAAAATTTTAAAACTACATTTCTAATTAGATTTCATGAAAATTAAATTATTTAAACAAAATTTACATTTTTTTATAAAGAAATAAAAAAGTTACAGCAGTTTTTGTTTGATTTTTAAGAAAAACGCATTATTACTAAAAAATAACGTTTTTTTGATATAATTTTAAAAGTAATCGTCTGAAAAATTTTAACACTACATTTCTAATTAGATTTCATGAAAATAATATTATTTAAACAAAATTTACATTTTTTTATAAAGAAATAAAAAAGTTTCTGCAGTTTTTGTGTGATTTTTAAGAAAAACGTTTTTTTGGTATAATTTTAAAAATAATCGACCGAAAAATTTTAAAACAACATTCTAATTAGATTTCATGAAAATAAAATTATTTAAACAAAATTTACATTTTTTTTATAAAGAAATAAAAAAGTTACAGCAGTTTTTGTTTGATTTTTAAGAAAAACGCATTATTTCTAAAAAATAACGTTTTTTTGATATAATTTTAAAAGTAATCGTCCGAAAAATTTTAAAACTACATTTCTAATTAGATTTCATGAAAATAATATTATTTAAACAAAATTTACATTTTTTTATAAAGAAATAAAAAAGTTACAGCAGTTTTTGTTTGATTTTTAAGAAAAACGCATTATTTCTAAAAAATAACGTTTTTTTGATATAATTTTAAAAGTAATCGTCCGAAAAATTTTAAAACTACATTTCTAATTAGATTTCATGAAAATAATATTATTTAAACAAAATTTACATTTTTTTATAAAGAAATAAAAAAGTTTCTGCAGTTTTTGTGTGATTTTTAAGAAAAACGTTTTTTTGGTATAATTTTAAAAAATAATCGACCGAGAAATTTTAAAACTACATTTCTAATTAGATTTCATGAAAATAAAATTATTTAAACAAAATTTACATTTTTTTATAAAGAAATAAAAAAGTTACAGCAGTTTTTGTTTGATTTTTAAGAAAAACGCATTATTTCTAAAAAATAACGTTTTTTTGATATAATTTTAAAAGTAATCGTCCGAAAAATTTTAAAACTACATTTCTAATTAGATTTCATGAAAATAAAATTATTTAAACAAAATTTACATTTTTTTATAAAGAAATAAAAAAGTTTCTGCAGTTTTTGTGTGATTTTTAAGAAAAACGTTTTTTTGGTATAATTTTAAAAATAATCGACCGAAAAATTTTAAAACTACATTTCTAATTAGATTTCATGAAAATAAAATTATTTAAACAAAATTTACATTTTTTTATAAAGAAATAAAAAAGTTACAGCAGTTTTTGTTTGATTTTTAAGAAAAACGCATTATTTCTAAAAATAACGTTTTTTGATATAATTTTAAAAGTAATCGTCCGAAAAATTTTAAAACTACATTTCTAATTAGATTTCATGAAAATAAAATTATTTAAACAAAATTTACATTTTTTTATAAAGAAATAAAAAAGTT
>CAXARA010000946.1:0-14828 GCA_963971135.1 Stenus bimaculatus | reverse complement strand
GGTTTTAAAATTTTTCGGTCGATTATTTTTAAAATTATACCAAAAAAACGTTTTTCTTAAAAATCAAACTAAAACTGCTGTAACTTTTTTATTTCTTTATAAAAAAATGTAAATTTTGTTTAAATAATATTATTTTCATGAAATCTAATTAGAAATGTAGTTTTAAAATTTTTCGGACGATTACTTTTAAAATTATATCAAAAAAACGTTATTTTTTAGAAATAATGCGTTTTTCTTAAAAATCAAACAAAAACTGCTGTAACTTTTTTATTTCTTTATAAAAAAATGTAAATTTTGTTTAAATAATTTTATTTTCATGAAATCTAATTAGAAATGTAGTTTTAAAATTTTTCGGTCGATTATTTTTAAAATTATACCAAAAAAACGTTTTTCTTAAAAATCACACAAAAACTGCAGAAACTTTTTTATTTCTTTATAAAAAAATGTAAATTTTGTTTAAATAATATTATTTTCATGAAATCTAATTAGAAATGTAGTTTTAAAATTTTTCGGACGATTAGTTTTAAAATTATATCAAAAAAACGTTATTTTTTAGAAATAATGCGTTTTTCTTAAAAATCAAACAAAAACTGCTGTAACTTTTTTATTTCTTTATAAAAAAATGTAAATTTTGTTTAAATAATTTTATTTTCATGAAATCTAATTAGAAATGTAGTTTTAAAATTTTTCGGTCGATTATTTTTAAAATTATACCAAAAAAACGTTTTTCTTAAAAATCAAACTAAAACTGCTGTAACTTTTTTATTTCTTTATAAAAAAATGTAAATTTTGTTTAAATATAATTATTTTCATGAAATCTAATTAGAAATGTAGTTTTAAAATTTTTCGGACGATTACTTTTAAAATTATATCAAAAAAACGTTATTTTTTAGAAATAATGCGTTTTTCTTAAAAATCAAACAAAAACTGCTGTAACTTTTTTATTTCTTTATAAAAAAATGTAAATTTTGTTTAAATAATATTATTTTCATGAAATCTAATTAGAAATGTAGTTTTAAAATTTTTCGGACGATTACTTTTAAAATTATATCAAAAAAACGTTATTTTTTAGAAATAATGCGTTTTTCTTAAAAATCAAACAAAAACTGCTGTAACTTTTTTATTTCTTTATAAAAAAATGTAAATTTTGTTTAAATAATTTTATTTTCATGAAATCTAATTAGAAATGTAGTTTTAAAATTTTTCGGTCGATTATTTTTAAAATTATACCAAAAAAACGTTTTTCTTAAAAATCAAACTAAAACTGCTGTAACTTTTTTATTTCTTTATAAAAAAATGTAAATTTTGTTTAAATAATATTATTTTCATGAAATCTAATTAGAAATGTAGTTTTAAAATTTTTCGGACGATTACTTTTAAAATTATATCAAAAAAACGTTATTTTTTAGAAATAATGCGTTTTTCTTAAAAATCAAACAAAAACTGCTGTAACTTTTTTATTTCTTTATAAAAAAATGTAAATTTTGTTTAAATAATTTTATTTTCATGAAATCTAATTAGAAATGTAGTTTTAAAATTTTTCGGTCGATTATTTTTAAAATTATACCAAAAAAACGTTTTTCTTAAAAATCACACAAAAACTGCAGAAACTTTTTTATTTCTTTATAAAAAAATGTAAATTTTGTTTAAATAATTTTATTTTCATGAAATCTAATTAGAAATGTAGTTTTAAAATTTTTCGGACGATTACTTTTAAAATTATATCAAAAAAACGTTATTTTTTAGAAATAATGCGTTTTTCTTAAAAATCAAACAAAAACTGCTGTAACTTTTTTATTTCTTTATAAAAAAATGTAAATTTTGTTTAAATAATTTTATTTTCATGAAATCTAATTAGAAATGTAGTTTTAAAATTTTTCGGTCGATTATTTTTAAAATTATACCTAAAAAACGTTTTTCTTAAAAATCAAACTAAAACTGCTGTAACTTTTTTATTTCTTTATAAAAAAATGTAAATTTTGTTTAAATAATATTATTTTCATGAAATCTAATTAGAAATGTAGTTTTAAAATTTTTCGGACGATTACTTTTAAAATTATATCAAAAAAACGTTATTTTTTAGAAATAATGCGTTTTTCTTAAAAATCAAACAAAAACTGCTGTAACTTTTTTATTTCTTTATAAAAAATGTAAATTTTGTTTAAATAATTTTATTTTCATGAAATCTAATTAGAAATGTAGTTTTAAAATTTTTCGGGCGATTATTTTTAAAATTATACCAAAAAAACGTTTTTCTTAAAAATCAAACTAAAACTGCTGTAACTTTTTTATTTCTTTATAAAAAAATGTAAATTTTGTTTAAATAATATTATTTTCATGAAATCTAATTAGAAATGTAGTTTTAAAATTTTTCGGACGATTACTTTTAAAATTATATCAAAAAAACGTTATTTTTTTAGAAATAATGCGTTTTTCTTAAAAATCAAACAAAAACTGCTGTAACTTTTTTATTTCTTTATAAAAAAATGTAAATTTTGTTTAAATAATTTTATTTTCATGATTATTTTTAAAATTATACCAAAAAAACGTTTTTCTTAAAAATCAAACTAAAACTGCTGTAACTTTTTTATTTCTTTATAAAAAAATGTAAATTTTGTTTAAATAATTTTATTTTCATGAAATCTAATTAGAAATGTAGTTTTAAAATTTTTCGGTCGATTATTTTTAAAATTATACCAAAAAAACGTTTTTCTTAAAAATCAAACTAAAACTGCTGTAACTTTTTTATTTCTTTATAAAAAAATGTAAATTTTGTTTAAATAATATTATTTTCATGAAATCTAATTAGAAATGTAGTTTTAAAATTTTTCGGACGATTACTTTTAAAATTATATCAAAAAAACGTTATTTTTTAGAAATAATGCGTTTTTCTTAAAAATCAAACAAAAACTGCTGTAACTTTTTTATTTCTTTATAAAAAAATGTAAATTTTGTTTAAATAATTTTATTTTCATGAAATCTAATTAGAAATGTAGTTTTAAAATTTTTCGGTCGATTATTTTTAAAATTATACCAAAAAAACGTTTTTCTTAAAAATCACACAAAAACTGCAGAAACTTTTTTATTTCTTTATAAAAAAATGTAAATTTTGTTTAAATAATTTTATTTTCATGAAATCTAATTAGAAATGTAGTTTTAAAATTTTTCGGACGATTACTTTTAAAATTATATCAAAAAAACGTTATTTTTTAGAAATAATGCGTTTTTCTTAAAAATCAAACAAAAACTGCTGTAACTTTTTTATTTCTTTATAAAAAATGTAAATTTTGTTTAAATAATTTTATTTTCATGAAATCTAATTAGAAATGTAGTTTTAAAATTTTTCGGTCGATTATTTTTAAAATTATACCAAAAAAACGTTTTTCTTAAAAATCAAAATCAAACTAAAACTGCTGTAACTTTTTTATTTCTTTATAAAAAAATGTAAATTTTGTTTAAATAATATTATTTTCATGAAATCTAATTAGAAATGTAGTTTTAAAATTTTTCGGACGATTACTTTTAAAATTATATCAAAAAAACGTTATTTTTAGAAATAATGCGTTTTTCTTAAAAATCAAACAAAAACTGCTGTAACTTTTTATTTCTTTATAAAAAAATGTAAATTTTGTTTAAATAATTTTATTTTCATGAAATCTAATTAGAAATGTAGTTTTAAAATTTTTCGGTCGATTATTTTTAAAATTATACCAAAAAAACGTTTTTCTTAAAAATCACACAAAAACTGCAGAAACTTTTTATTTCTTTATAAAAAAATGTAAATTTTGTTTAAATAATTTTATTTTTATGAAATCTAATTAGAAATGTAGTTTTAAAATTTTTCGGACGATTACCTTTAAAATTATATCAAAAAAACGTTATTTTTTAGAAATAATGCGTTTTTCTTAAAAATCAAACAAAAACTGCTGTAACTTTTTTATTTCTTTATAAAAAAATGTAAATTTTGTTTAAATAATTTTATTTTCATGAAATCTAATTAGAAATGTAGTTTTAAAATTTTTCGGTCGATTATTTTTAAAATTATACCAAAAAACGTTTTTCTTAAAAATCACACAAAAACTGCAGAAACTTTTTTATTTCTTTTTAAAAAAATGTAAATTTTGTTTAAATAATATTATTTTCATGAAATCTAATTAGAAATGTAGTTTTAAAATTTTTCGGACGATTACTTTTAAAATTATATCAAAAAAACGTTATTTTTTAGAAATAATGCGTTTTTCTTAAAAATCAAACAAAAACTGCTGTAACTTTTTTATTTCTTTATAAAAAAATGTAAATTTTGTTTAAATAATTTTATTTTCATGAAATCTAATTAGAAATGTAGTTTTAAAATTTTTCGGTCGATTATTTATAAAATTATACCAAAAAAACGTTTTTCTTAAAATCAAACTAAAACTGCTGTAACTTTTTATTTCTTTATAAAAAAATGTAAATTTTGTTTAAATAATATTATTTTCATGAAATCTAATTAAAAACGTAGTTTTAAAATTTTTCGGGCGATTACTTTTAAAATTATATCAAAAAAACGTTATTTTTTAGAAATAATGCGTTTTTCTTAAAAATCAAACAAAAACTGCTGTAACTTTTTTATTTCTTTATAAAAAAATGTAAATTTTGTTTAAATAATTTTATTTTATGAAATCTAATTAGAATGTAGTTTTAAAATTTTTCGGTCGATTATTTTTAAAATTATACCAAAAAAACGTTTTTCTTAAAAATCACACAAAAACTGCAGAAACTTTTTTATTTCTTTATAAAAAAATGTAAATTTTGTTTAAATAATATTATTTTCATGAAATCTAATTAGAAATGTAGTTTTAAATTTTTCGGACGATTACTTTTAAAATTATATCAAAAAAACGTTATTTTTTAGAAATAATGCGTTTTTCTTAAAAATCAAACAAAAACTGCTGTAACTTTTTTATTTCTTTATAAAAAAATGTAAATTTTGTTTAAATAATTTTATTTTCATGAAATCTAATTAGAAATGTAGTTTTAAAATTTTTCGGTCGATTATTTTTAAATTATACCAAAAAAACGTTTTTCTTAAAAATCAAACTAAAACTGCTGTAACTTTTTTATTTCTTTATAAAAAAATGTAAATTTTGTTTAAATAATATTATTTACATGAAATCTAATTAGAAATGTAGTTTTAAAATTTTTCGGACGATTACTTTTAAAATTATATCAAAAAACGTTATTTTTTAGAAATAATGCGTTTTTCTTAAAAATCAAACAAAAACTGCTGTAACTTTTTTATTTCTTTATAAAAAAATGTAAATTTTGTTTAAATAATTTTATTTTCATGAAATCTAATTAGAAATGTAGTTTTAAAATTTTTCCGTCGATTATTTTTAAAATTATACCAAAAAAACGTTTTTCTTAAAAATCACACAAAAACTGCAGAAACTTTTTTATTTCTTTATAAAAAAATGTAAATTTTGTTTAAATAATTTTATTTTCATGAAATCTAATTAGAAATGTAGTTTTAAAATTTTTCGGACGATTACTTTTAAAATTATATCAAAAAAACGTTATTTTTTAGAAATAATGCGTTTTTCTTAAAAATCAAACAAAAACTGCTGTAACTTTTTTATTTCTTTATAAAAAAATGTAAATTTTGTTTAAATAATTTTATTTTCATGAAATCTAATTAGAAATGTAGTTTTAAAATTTTTCGGTCGATTATTTTTAAAATTATAACAAAAAAACGTTTTTCTTAAAATCAAACTAAAACTGCTGTAACTTTTTTATTTCTTTATAAAAAAATGTAAATTTGTTTAAATAATATTATTTTCATGAAATCTAATTAGAAATGTAGTTTTAAAATTTTTCGGACGATTACTTTTAAAATTATATCAAAAAAACGTTATTTTTTAGAAATAATGCGTTTTTCTTAAAAATCAAACAAAAACTGCTGTAACTTTTTTATTTCTTTATAAAAAAATGTAAATTTTGTTTAAATAATTTTATTTTCATGAAATCTAATTAGAAATGTAGTTTTAAAATTTTTCGGTCGATTATTTTTAAAATTATACCAAAAAACGTTTTTCTTAAAAATCACACAAAAACTGCAGAAACTTTTTTATTTCTTTATAAAAAAATGTAAATTTTGTTTAAATAATTTTATTTTCATGAAATCTAATTAGAAATGTAGTTTTAAAATTTTTCGGACGATTACTTTTAAAATTATATCAAAAAAACGTTATTTTTTAGAAATAATGCGTTTTTCTTAAAAATCAAACAAAAACTGCTGTAACTTTTTTATTTCTTTATAAAAAAATGTAAATTTTGTTTAAATAATTTTATTTTCATGAAATCTAATTAGAAATGTAGTTTTAAAATTTTTCGGTCGATTATTTTTAAAATTATACCAAAAAAACGTTTTTCTTAAAAATCACACAAAAACTGCAGAAACTTTTTTATTTTTTTATAAAAAAATGTAAATTTTGTTTAAATAATATTATTTTCATGAAATCTAATTAGAAATGTAGTTTTAAAATTTTTCGGACGATTACTTTTAAAATTATATCAAAAAAACGTTATTTTTTAGAAATAATGCGTTTTTCTTAAAAATCAAACAAAAACTGCTGTAACTTTTTTATTTCTTTATAAAAAAATGTAAATTTTGTTTAAATAATTTTATTTTCATGAAATCTAATTAGAAATGTAGTTTTAAAATTTTTCGGTCGATTATTTTTAAAATTATACCAAAAAAACGTTTTTCTTAAAAATCACACAAAAACTGCAGAAACTTTTTTATTTCTTTATAAAAAAATGTAAATTTTGTTTAAATAATATTATTTTCATGAAATCTAATTAGAAATGTAGTTTTAAAATTTTTCGGACGATTACTTTTAAAATTATATCAAAAAGACGTTATTTTTTAGAAATAATGCGTTTTTCTTAAAAATCAAACAAAAACTGCTGTAACTTTTTTATTTCTTTATAAAAAAATGTAAATTTTGTTTAAATAATATTATTTTCATGAAATCTAATTAGAAATGTAGTTTTAAAATTTTTCGGACGATTACTTTTAAAATTATACCAAAAAAACGTTTTTCTTAAAAATCACACAAAAACTGCAGAAACTTTTTTATTTCTTTATAAAAAAATGTAAATTTTGTTTAAATAATTTTATTTTCATGAAATCTAATTAGAAATGTAGTTTTAAAATTTTTCGGACGATTACTTTTAAAATTATATCAAAAAAACGTTATTTTTTCGAAATAATGCGTTTTTCTTAAAAATCAAACAAAAACTGCTGTAACTTTTTTATTTCTTTATAAAAAAATGTAAATTTTGTTTAAATAATTTTATTTTCATGAAATCTAATTAGAAATGTAGTTTTAAAATTTTTCGGTCGATTATTTTTAAAATTATAACAAAAAAACGTTTTTCTTAAAAATCAAACTAAAACTGCTGTAACTTTTTTATTTCTTTATAAAAAAATGTAAATTTTGTTTAAATAATATTATTTTCATGAAATCTAATTAGAAATGTAGTTTTAAAATTTTTCGGACGATTACTTTTAAAATTATATCAAAAAAACGTTATTTTTTAGAAATAATGCGTTTTTCTTAAAAATCAAACAAAAACTGCTGCAACTTTTTTATTTCTTTATAAAAAAATGTAAATTTTGTTTAAATAATTTATGAAATCTAATTAGAAATGTAGTTTTAAAATTTTTCGGTCGATTATTTTTAAAATTATACCAAAAAAACGTTTTTCTTATAAATCACACAAAAACTGCAGAAACTTTTTTATTTCTTTATAAAAAAATGTAAATTTTGTTTAAATAATTTTATTTTCATGAAATCTAATTAGAAATGTAGTTTTAAAATTTTTCGGACGATTACTTTTAAAATTATATCAAAAAAACGTTATTTTTTAGAAATAATGCGTTTTTCTTAAAAATCAAACAAAAACTGCTGTAACTTTTTTATTTCTTTATAAAAAAATGTAAATTTTGTTTAAATAATTTTATTTTCATGAAATCTAATTAGAAATGTAGTTTTAAAATTTTTCGGTCGATTATTTTTAAAATTATACCAAAAAAACGTTTTTCTTAAAAATCACACAAAAACTGCAGAAACTTTTTTATTTTTTTATAAAAAAATGTAAATTTTGTTTAAATAATATTATTTTCATGAAATCTAATTAGAAATGTAGTTTTAAAATTTTTCGGACGATTACTTTTAAAATTATATCAAAAAAACGTTATTTTTTAGAAATAATGCGTTTTTCTTAAAAATCAAACAAAAACTGCTGTAACTTTTTTATTTCTTTATAAAAAAATGTAAATTTTGTTTAAATAATTTTATTTTCATGAAATCTAATTAGAAATGTAGTTTTAAAATTTTTCGGTCGATTATTTTTAAAATTATACCAAAAAAACGTTTTTCTTAAAAATCACACAAAAACTGCAGAAACTTTTTTATTTCTTTATAAAAAAATGTAAATTTTGTTTAAATAATATTATTTTCATGAAATCTAATTAGAAATGTAGTTTTAAAATTTTTCGGACGATTACTTTTAAAATTATATCAAAAAAACGTAATTTTTTAGAAATAATGCGTTTTTCTTAAAAATCAAACAAAAACTGCTGTAACTTTTTTATTTCTTTATAAAAAAATGTAAATTTTGTTTAAATAATATTATTTTCATGAAATCTAATTAGAAATGTAGTTTTAAAATTTTTCGGACGATTACTTTTAAAATTATATCAAAAAAACGTTATTTTTTAGAAATAATGCGTTTTTCTTAAAAATCAAACAAAAACTGCTGTAACTTTTTTATTTCTTTATAAAAAAATGTAAATTTTGTTTAAATAATTTTATTTTCATGAAATCTAATTAGAAATGTAGTTTTAAAATTTTTCGGTCGATTATTTTTAAAATTATACCAAAAAAACGTTTTTCTTAAAAATCACACAAAAACTGCAGAAACTTTTTTATTTCTTTATAAAAAAATGTTAATTTTGTTTAAATAATTTTATTTTCATGAAATCTAATTAGAAATGTAGTTTTAAAATTTTTCGGACGATTACTTTTAAAATTATATCAAAAAAACGTTATTTTTTAGAAATAATGCGTTTTTCTTAAAAATCAAGCAAAAACTGCTGTAACTTTTTTATTTCTTTATAAAAAAATGTAAATTTTGTTTAAATAATTTTATTTTCATGAAATCTAATTAGAAATGTAGTTTTAAAATTTTTCGGTCGATTATTTTTAAAATTATACCAAAAAAACGTTTTTCTTAAAAATCACACAAAAACTGCAGAAACTTTTTTATTTCTTTATAAAAAAATGTAAATTTTGTTTAAATAATATTATTTACATGAAATCTAATTAGAAATGTAGTTTTAAAATTTTTCGGACGATTACTTTTAAAATTATATCAAAAAAACGTTATTTTTTAGAAATAATGCGTTTTTCTTAAAAATCAAACAAAAACTGCTGTAACTTTTTTATTTCTTTATAAAAAAATGTAAATTTTGTTTAAATAATTTTATTTTCATGAAATCTAATTAGAAATGTAGTTTTAAAATTTTTCGGTCGATTATTTTTAAAATTATACCAAAAAAACGTTTTTCTTAAAAATCAAACTAAAACTGCTGTAACTTTTTTATTTCTTTATAAAAAAATGTAAATTTTGTTTAAATAATATTATTTTCATGAAATCTAATTAGAAATGTAGTTTTAAAATTTTTCGGACGATTACTTTTAAAATTATATCAAAAAAACGTTATTTTTTAGAAATAATGCGTTTTTCTTAAAAATCAAACAAAAAATGCTGTAACTTTTTTATTTCTTTATAAAAAAATGTAAATTTTGTTTAAATAATTTTATTTTCATGAAATCTAATTAGAAATGTAGTTTTAAAATTTTTCGGTCGATTATTTTTAAAATTATACCAAAAAAACGTTTTTCTTAAAAATCACACAAAAACTGCAGAAACTTTTTTATTTCTTTATAAAAAAATGTAAATTTTGTTTAAATAATTTTATTTTCATGAAATCTAATTAGAAATGTAGTTTTAAAATTTTTCGGACGATTACTTTTAAAATTATATCAAAAAAACGTTATTTTTTCGAAATAATGCGTTTTTCTTAAAAATCAAACAAAAACTGCTGTAACTTTTTTATTTCTTTATAAAAAAATGTAAATTTTGTTTAAATAATTTTATTTTCATGAAATCTAATTAGAAATGTAGTTTTAAAATTTTTCGGTCGATTATTTTTAAAATTATAACAAAAAAACGTTTTTCTTAAAAATCAAACTAAAACTGCTGTAACTTTTTTATTTCTTTATAAAAAAATGTAAATTTTGTTTAAATAATATTATTTTCATGAAATCTAATTAGAAATGTAGTTTTAAAATTTTTCGGACGATTACTTTTAAAATTATATCAAAAAAACGTTATTTTTTAGAAATAATGCGTTTTTCTTAAAAATCAAACAAAAACTGCTGCAACTTTTTTATTTCTTTATAAAAAAATGTAAATTTTGTTTAAATAATTTTATTTTCATGAAATCTAATTAGAAATGTAGTTTTAAAATTTTTCGGTCGATTATTTTTAAAATTATACCAAAAAAACGTTTTTCTTATAAATCACACAAAAACTGCAGAAACTTTTTTATTTCTTTATAAAAAAATGTAAATTTTGTTTAAATAATTTTATTTTCATGAAATCTAATTAGAAATGTAGTTTTAAAATTTTTCGGACGATTACTTTTAAAATTATATCAAAAAAACGTTATTTTTTAGAAATAATGCGTTTTTCTTAAAAATCAAACAAAAACTGCTGTAACTTTTTTATTTCTTTATAAAAAAATGTAAATTTTGTTTAAATAATTTTATTTTCATGAAATCTAATTAGAAATGTAGTTTTAAAATTTTTCGGTCGATTATTTTTAAAATTATACCAAAAAAACGTTTTTCTTAAAAATCACACAAAAACTGCAGAAACTTTTTTATTTTTTTATAAAAAAATGTAAATTTTGTTTAAATAATATTATTTTCATGAAATCTAATTAGAAATGTAGTTTTAAAATTTTTCGGACGATTACTTTTAAAATTATATCAAAAAAACGTTATTTTTTAGAAATAATGCGTTTTTCTTAAAAATCAAACAAAAACTGCTGTAACTTTTTTATTTCTTTATAAAAAAATGTAAATTTTGTTTAAATAATTTTATTTTCATGAAATCTAATTAGAAATGTAGTTTTAAAATTTTTCGGTCGATTATTTTTAAAATTATACCAAAAAAACGTTTTTCTTAAAAATCACACAAAAACTGCAGAAACTTTTTTATTTCTTTATAAAAAAATGTAAATTTTGTTTAAATAATATTATTTTCATGAAATCTAATTAGAAATGTAGTTTTAAAATTTTTCGGACGATTACTTTTAAAATTATATCAAAAAAACGTAATTTTTTAGAAATAATGCGTTTTTCTTAAAAATCAAACAAAAACTGCTGTAACTTTTTTATTTCTTTATAAAAAAATGTAAATTTTGTTTAAATAATATTATTTTCATGAAATCTAATTAGAAATGTAGTTTTAAAATTTTTCGGACGATTACTTTTAAAATTATATCAAAAAAACGTTATTTTTTAGAAATAATGCGTTTTTCTTAAAAATCAAACAAAAACTGCTGTAACTTTTTTATTTCTTTATAAAAAAATGTAAATTTTGTTTAAATAATTTTATTTTCATGAAATCTAATTAGAAATGTAGTTTTAAAATTTTTCGGTCGATTATTTTTAAAATTATACCAAAAAAACGTTTTTCTTAAAAATCAAACTAAAACTGCTGTAACTTTTTTATTTCTTTATAAAAAAATGTAAATTTTGTTTAAATAATATTATTTTCATGAAATCTAATTAGAAATGTAGTATTAAAATTTTTCGGACGATTACTTTTAAAATTATATCAAAAAAACGTTATTTTTTAGAAATAATGCGTTTTTCTTAAAAATCAAACAAAAACTGCTGTAACTTTTTTATTTCTTTATAAAAAAATGTAAATTTTGTTTAAATAATTTTATTTTCATGAAATCTAATTAGAAATGTAGTTTTAAAATTTTTCGGTCGATTATTTTTAAAATTATACCAAAAAAACGTTTTTCTTAAAAATCAAACTAAAACTGCTGTAACTTTTTTATTTCTTTATAAAAAAATGTAAATTTTGTTTAAATAATATTATTTTCATGAAATCTAATTAGAAATGTAGTTTTAAAATTTTTCGGACGATTACTTTTAAAATTATATCAAAAAAACGTTATTTTTTAGAAATAATGCGTTTTTCTTAAAAATCAAACAAAAACTGCTGTAACTTTTTTATTTCTTTAAAAAAAAATGTAAATTTTGTTTAAATAATTTTATTTTCATGAAATCTAATTAGAAATGTAGTTTTAAAATTTTTCGGTCAATTATTTTTAAAATTATACCAAAAAAACGTTTTTCTTAAAAATCACACAAAAACTGCAGAAACTTTTTTATTTCTTTATAAAAAAATGTAAATTTTGTTTAAATAATTTTATTTTCATGAAATCTAATTAGAAATGTAGTTTTAAAATTTTTCTTACGATTACTTTTAAAATTATATCAAAAAAACGTTATTTTTTAGAAATAATGCGTTTTTCTTAAAAATCAAACAAAAACTGCTGTAACTTTTTTATTTCTTTATAAAAAAATGTAAATTTTGTTTAAATAATTTTATTTTCATGAAATCTAATTAGAAATGTAGTTTTAAAATTTTTCGGTCGATTATTTTTAAAATTATACCAAAAAAAACGTTTTTCTTAAAAATCAAACTAAAACTGCTGTAACTTTTTTATTTCTTTATAAAAAAATGTAAATTTTGTTTAAATAATATTATTTTCATGAAATCTAATTAGAAATGTAGTTTTAAAATTTTTCGGACGATTACTTTTAAAATTATATCAAAAAAACGTTATTTTTTAGAAATAATGCGTTTTTCTTAAAAATCAAACAAAAACTGCTGTAACTTTTTATTTCTTTATAAAAAAATGTAAATTTTGTTTAAATAATTTTATTTTCATGAAATCTAATTAGAAATGTAGTTTTAAAATTTTTCGGTCGATTATTTTTAAAATTATACCAAAAAAACGTTTTTCTTAAAAATCACACAAAAACTGCAGAAACTTTTTTATTTCTTTATAAAAAAATGTAAATTTTGTTTAAATAATTTTATTTTCATGAAATCTAATTAGAAATGTAGTTTTAAAATTTTTCGGACGATTACTTTTAAAATTATATCAAAAAAACGTTATTTTTTAGAAATAATGCGTTTTTCTTAAAAATCAAACAAAAACTGCTGTAACTTTTTTATTTCTTTATAAAAAAATGTAAATTTTGTTTAAATAATTTTATTTTCATGAAATCTAATTAGAAATGTAGTTTTAAAATTTTTCGGTCGATTATTTTTAAAATTATACCAAAAAAACGTTTTTCTTAAAAATCAAACTAAAACTGCTGTAACTTTTTTATTTCTTTATAAAAAAATGTAAATTTTGTTTAAATAATTTTATTTTCATGAAATCTAATTAGAAATGTAGTTTTAAAATTTTTCGGTCGATTATTTTTAAAATTATACCAAAAAAACGTTTTTCTTAAAAATCAAACTAAAACTGCTGTAACTTTTTTATTTCTTTATAAAAAAATGTAAATTTTGTTTAAATAATATTATTTTCATGAAATCTAATTAGAAATGTAGTTTTAAAATTTTTCGGACGATTACTTTTAAAATTATATCAAAAAAACGTTATTTTTTAGAAATAATGCGTTTTTCTTAAAAATCAAACAAAAACTGCTGTAACTTTTTTATTTCTTTATAAAAAAATGTAAATTTTGTTTAAATAATTTTATTTTCATGAAATCTAATTAGAAATGTAGTTTTAAAATTTTTCGGTCGATTATTTTTAAAATTATACCAAAAAAACGTTTTTCTTAAAAATCAAACAAAAACTGCTGTAACTTTTTTATTTCTTTATAAAAAAATGTAAATTTTGTTTAAATAATTTTATTTTCATGAAATCTAATTAGAAATGTAGTTTTAAAATTTTTCGGTCGATTATTTTTAAAATTATACCAAAAAAAACGTTTTTCTTAAAAATCAAACTAAAACTGCTGTAACTTTTTTATTTCTTTATAAAAAAATGTAAATTTTGTTTAAATAATATTATTTTCATGAAATCTAATTAGAAATGTAGTTTTAAAATTTTTCGGACGATTACTTTTAAAATTATATCAAAAAAACGTTATTTTTTAGAAATAATGCGTTTTTCTTAAAAATCAAACAAAAACTGCTGTAACTTTTTTATTTCTTTATAAAAAAATGTAAATTTTGTTTAAATAATTTTATTTTCATGAAATCTAATTAGAAATGTAGTTTTAAAATTTTTCGGTCGATTATTTTTAAAATTATACCAAAAAAACGTTTTTCTTAAAAATCACACAAAAACTGCAGAAACTTTTTTATTTCTTTATATAAAAATGTAAATTTTGTTTAAATAATTTTATTTTCATGAAATCTAATTAGAAATGTAGTTTTAAAATTTTTCGGACGATTACTTTTAAAATTATATCAAAAAAACGTTATTTTTTAGAAATAATGCGTTTTTCTTAAAAATCAAACAAAAACTGCTGTAACTTTTTTATTTCTTTATAAAAAAATGTAAATTTTGTTTAAATAATTTTATTTTCATGAAATCTAATTAGAAATGTAGTTTTAAAATTTTTCGGTCGATTATTTTTAAAATTATACCAAAAAAACGTTTT
>CAXARA010000945.1:0-21055 GCA_963971135.1 Stenus bimaculatus | reverse complement strand
AAACTTTTTTATTTCTTTATAAAAAAATGTAAATATTCTTTAAATAATTTTATTTTCATGAAATCTAATTAGAAATGTAGTTTTAAAATTTTTCGGTCGATTATTTTTAAAATTATACCAAAAAAACGTTTTTCTTAAAAATCACACAAAAACTGCAGAAACTTTTTTATTTCTTTATAAAAAAATGTAAATTTTGTTTAAATAATTTTATTTTCATGAAATCTAATTAGAAATGTAGTTTTAAAATTTTTCGGACGATTACTTTTAAAATTATATCAAAAAAACGTTATTTTTTAGAAATAATGCGTTTTTCTTAAAAATCAAACTAAAACTGCTGTAACTTTTTTATTTCTTTATAAAAAAATGTAAATTTTGTTTAAATAATTTTATTTTCATGAAATCTAATTAGAAATGTAGTTTTAAAATTTTTCGGTCGATTATTTTAAAATTATACCAAAAAAAACGTTTTTCTTAAAAATCACACAAAAACTGCAGAAACTTTTTATTTCTTTATAAAAAAATGTAAATTTTGTTTAAATAATTTTATTTTCATGAAATCTAATTAGAAATGTAGTTTTAAAATTTTTCGGACGATTACTTTTAAAATTATATCAAAAAAACGTTATTTTTTAGAAATAATGCGTTTTTCTTAAAAATCAAACTAAAACTGCTGTAACTTTTTTATTTCTTTATAAAAAAATGTAAATTTTGTTTAAATAATTTTATTTTCATGAAATCTAATTAGAAATGTAGTTTTAAAATTTTTCGGTAGATTATTTTTAAAATTATACCAAAAAAACGTTTTTCTTAAAAATCACCCAAAAACTGCAGAAACTTTTTTATTTCTTTATAAAAAAATGTAAATTTTGTTTAAATAATATTATTTTCATGAAATCTAATTAGAAATGTAGTTTTAAAATTTTTCGGACGATTACTTTTAAAATTATATCAAAAAAAACGTTATTTTTTAGAAATAATGCGTTTTTCTTAAAAATCAAACAAAAACTGCTGTAACTTTTTTATTTCTTTATAAAAAAATGTAAGTTTTGTTTAAATAATATTATTTTCATGAAATCTAATTAGAAATGTAGTTTTAAAATTTTTCGGACGATTACTTTTAAAATTATATCAAAAAAACGTTATTTTTTAGAAATAATGCGTTTTTCTTAAAAATCAAACAAAAACTGCTGTTACTTTTTTATTTCTTTATAAAAAAATGTAAATTTTGTTTAAATAATATTATTTTCATGAAATCTAATTAGAAATGTAGTTTTAAAATTTTTCGGTCGATTATTTTTAAAATTATACCAAAAAAACGTTTTTCTTAAAAATCACACAAAAACTGCAGAAACTTTTTTATTTCTTTATAAAAAAATGTAAATTTTGTTTAAATAATATTATTTTCATGAAATCTAATTAGAAATGTAGTTTTAAAATTTTTTGGACGATTACTTTTAAAATTATATCAAAAAAACGTTATTTTTTAGAAATAATGCGTTTTTCTTAAAAATCAAACAAAAACTGCTGTAACTTTTTTATTTCTTTATAAAAAAATGTAAATTTTGTTTAAATAATTTTATTTTCATGAAATCTAATTAGAAATGTAGTTTTAAAATTTTTCGGTCGATTATTTTTAAAATTATATCAAAAAAAACGTTTTTCTTAAAAATCACACAAAAACTGCAGAAACTTTTTTATTTCTTTATAAAAAAATGTAAATTTTGTTTAAATAATTTTATTTTCATGAAATCTAATTAGAAATGTAGTATTAAAATTTTTCGGTCGATTATTTTTAAAATTATACCAAAAAAACGTTTTTCTTAAAAATCACCCAAAAACTGCAGAAACTTTTTTATTTCTTTATAAAAAAATGTAAATTTTGTTTAAATAATATTGTTTTCATGAAATCTAATTAGAAATGTAGTTTTAAAATTTTTCGGACGATTACTTTTAAAATTATATCAAAAAAACGTTATTTTTTAGAAATAATGCGTTTTTCTTAAAAATCAAACAAAAACTGCTGTAACTTTTTTATTTCTTTATAAAAAAATGTAAATTTTGTTTAAATAATATTATTTTCATGAAATCTAATTAGAAATGTAGTTTTAAAATTTTTCGGACGATTATTTTTAAAATTATACCAAAAAAACGTTTTTCTTAAAAATCACACAAAAACTGCAGAAACTTTTTTATTTCTTTATAAAAAAATGTAAATTTTGTTTAAATAATATTATTTTCATGAAATCTAATTAGAAATGTAGTTTTAAAATTTTTCGGACGATTACTTTTAAAATTATATCAAAAAAACGTTATTTTTTAGAAATAATGCGTTTTTCTTAAAAATCAAACAAAAACTGCTGTAACTTTTTTATTTCTTTATAAAAAAATGTAAATTTTGTTTAAATAATTTTATTTTCATGAAATCTAATTAGAAATGTAGTTTTAAAATTTTTCGGTCGATTATTTTTAAAATTATACCAAAAAAACGTTTTTCTTAAAAATCACCCAAAAACTGCAGAAACTTTTTTATTTCTTTATAAAAAAATGTAAATTTTGTTTAAATAATATTGTTTTCATGAAATCTAATTAGAAATGTAGTTTTAAAATTTTTCGGACGATTACTTTTAAAATTATATCAAAAAAACGTTATTTTTTAGAAATAATGCGTTTTTCTTAAAAATCAAACAAAAACTGCTGTAACTTTTTTATTTCTTTATAAAAAAATGTAAATTTTGTTTAAATAATATTATTTTCATGAAATCTAATTAGAAATGTAGTTTTAAAATTTTTCGGTCGATTATTTTTAAAATTATACCAAAAAAACGTTTTTCTTAAAAATCACACAAAAACTGCAGAAACTTTTTTATTTCTTTATAAAAAAATGTAAATTTTGTTTAAATAATATTATTTTCATGAAATCTAATTAGAAATGTAGTTTTAAAATTTTTCGGACGATTACTTTTAAAATTATATCAAAAAAACGTTATTTTTTAGAAATAATGCGTTTTTCTTAAAAATCAAACAAAAACTGCTGTAACTTTTTTATTTCTTTATAAAAAAATGTAAATTTTGTTTAAATAATTTTATTTTCATGAAATCTAATTAGAAATGTAGTTTTAAAATTTTTCGGTCGATTATTTTTAAAATTATACCAAAAAAACGTTTTTCTTAAAAATCACACAAAAACTGCAGAAACTTTTTTATTTCTTTATAAAAAAATGTAAATTTTGTTTAAATAATTTTATTTTCATGAAATCTAATTAGAAATGTAGTTTTAAAATTTTTCGGACGATTACTTTTAAAATTATATCAAAAAAACGTTATTTTTTAGAAATAATGCGTTTTTCTTAAAAATCAAACAAAAACTGCTGTAACTTTTTTATTTCTTTATAAAAAAATGTAAATTTTGTTTAAATAATTTTATTTTCATGAAATCTAATTAGAAATGTAGTTTTAAAATTTTTCGGTCGATTATTTTTAAAATTATACCAAAAAAACGTTTTTCTTAAAAATCACACAAAAACGGCAGAAACTTTTTTATTTCTTTATAAAAAAATGTAAATTTTGTTTAAATAATTTTATTTTCATGAAATCTAATTAGAAATGTAGTTTTAAAATTTTTCGGACGATTACTTTTAAAATTATATCAAAAAAACGTTATTTTTTAGAAATAATGCGTTTTTCTTAAAAATCAAACAAAAACTGCTGTAACTTTTTTATTTCTTTATAAAAAAATGTAAATTTTGTTTAAATAATTTTATTTTCATGAAATCTAATTAGAAATGTAGTTTTAAAATTTTTCGGTCGATTATTTTTAAAATTATACCAAAAAAACGTTTTTCTTAAAAATCACACAAAAACTGCAGAAACTTTTTTATTTCTTTATAAAAATATGTAAATTTTGTTTAAATAATATTATTTTCATGAAATCTAATTAGAAATGTAGTTTTAAAATTTTTCGGACGATTACTTTTAAAATTATATCAAAAAAACGTTATTTTTTAGAAATAATGCGTTTTTCTTAAAAATCAAACAAAAACTGCTGTAACTTTTTTATTTCTTTATAAAAAAATGTAAATTTTGTTTAAATAATATTATTTTCATGAAATCTAATTAGAAATGTAGTTTTAAAATTTTTCGGACGATTACTTTTAAAATTATATCAAAAAAACGTTATTTTTTAGAAATAATGCGTTTTTCTTAAAAATCAAACAAAAACTGCTGTAACTTTTTTATTTCTTTATAAAAAAATGTAAATTTTGTTTAAATAATTTTATTTTCATGAAATCTAATTAGAAATGTAGTTTTAAAATTTTTCGGTCGATTATATTTAAAATTATACCAAAAAAACGTTTTTCTTAAAAATCAAACTAAAACTGCTGTAACTTTTTTATTTCTTTATAAAAAAATGTAAATTTTGTTTAAATAATATTATTTTCATAAAATCTAATTAGAAATGTAGTTTTAAAATTTTTCGGACGATTACTTTTAAAATTATATCAAAAAAACGTTATTTTTTAGAAATAATGCGTTTTTCTTAAAAATCAAACAAAAACTGCTGTAACTTTTTTATTTCTTTATAAAAAAATGTAAATTTTGTTTAAATAATTTTATTTTCATAAAATCTAATTAGAAATGTAGTTTTAAAATTTTTCGGTCGATTATTTTTAAAATTATACCAAAAAAACGTTTTTCTTAAAAATCACACAAAAACTGCAGAAACTTTTTTATTTCTTTATAAAAAAATGTAAATTTTGTTTAAATAATTTTATTTTCATAAAATCTAATTAGAAATGTAGTTTTAAAATTTTTCGGACGATTACTTTTAAAATTATATCAAAAAAACGTTATTTTTTAGAAATAATGCGTTTTTCTTAAAAATCAAACAAAAACTGCTGTAACTTTTTTATTTCTTTATAAAAAAATGTAAATTTTGTTTAAATAATTTTATTTTCATGAAATCTAATTAGAAATGTAGTTTTAAAATTTTTCGGTCGATTATTTTTAAAATTATACCAAAAAAACGTTTTTCTTAAAAATCACACAAAAACTGCAGAAACTTTTTTATTTCTTTATAAAAAAATGTAAATTTTGTTTAAATAATTTTATTTTCATGAAATCTAATTAGAAATGTAGTTTTAAAATTTTTCGGACGATTACTTTTAAAATTATATCAAAAAACGTTATTTTTTAAAAATAATGCGTTTTTCTTAAAAATCAAACAAAAACTGCTGTAACTTTTTTATTTCTTTATAAAAAAATGTAAATTTTGTTTAAATAATTTTATTTTCATGAAATCTAATTAGAAATGTAGTTTTAAAATTTTTCGGTCGATTATTTTTAAAATTATACCAAAAAAACGTTTTTCTTAAAAATCACACAAAAACTGCAGAAACTTTTTTATTTCTTTATAAAAAAATGTAAATTTTGTTTAAATAATTTTATTTTCATGAAATCTAATTAGAAATGTAGTTTTAAAATTTTTCGGACGATTACTTTTAAAATTATATCAAAAAAACGTTATTTTTTAGAAATAATGCGTTTTTCTTAAAAATCAAACAAAAACTGCTGTAACTTTTTTATTTCTTTATAAAAAAATGTAAAATTTGTTTAAATAATTTTATTTTCATGAAGTCTAATTAGAAATGTAGTTTTAAAATTTTTCGGTCGATTATTTTTAAAATTATACCAAAAAAACGTTTTTCTTAAAAATCACACAAAAACTGCAGAAACTTTTTTATTTCTTTATAAAAAAATGTAAATTTTGTTTAAATAATATTATTTTCATGAAATCTAAATAGAAATGTAGTTTTAAAATTTTTCGGACGGTTACTTTTAAAATTATATCAAAAAAACGTTATTTTTTAGAAATAATGCGTTTTTCTTAAAAATCAAACAAAAACTGCTGTAACTTTTTTATTTCTTTATAAAAAAATGTAAATTTTGTTTAAATAATATTATTTTCATGAAATCTAATTAGAAATGTAGTTTTAAAATTTTTCGGACGATTACTTTTAAAATTATATCAAAAAAACGTTATTTTTTAGAAATAATGCGTTTTTCTTAAAAATCAAACAAAAACTGCTGTAACTTTTTTATTTCTTTATAAAAAAATGTAAATTTTGTTTAAATAATTTTATTTTCATGAAATCTAATTAGAAATGTAGTTTTAAAATTTTTCGGTCGATTATTTTTAAAATTATACCAAAAAAACGTTTTTCTTAAAAATCAAACTAAAACTGCTGTAACTTTTTTATTTCTTTATAAAAAAATGTAAATTTTGTTTAAATAATATTATTTTCATGAAATCTAATTAGAAATGTAGTTTTAAAATTTTTCGGACGATTACTTTTAAAATTATATCAAAAAAACGTTATTTTTTAGAAATAATGCGTTTTTCTTAAAAATCAAACAAAAACTGCTGTAACTTTTTTATTTCTTTATAAAAAAATGTAAATTTTGTTTAAATAATTTTATTTTTATGAAATCTAATTAGAAATGTAGTTTTAAAATTTTTCGGTCGATTATTTTTAAAATTATACCAAAAAAACGTTTTTCTTAAAAATCACACAAAAACTGCAGAAACTTTTTTATTTCTTTATAAATAAATGTAAATTTTGTTTAAATAATTTTATTTTCATGAAATCTAATTAGAAATGTAGTTTTAAAATTTTTCGGACGATTACTTTTAAAATTATATCAAAAAAACGTTATTTTTTAGAAATAATGCGTTTTTCTTAAAAATCAAACAAAAACTGCTGTAACTTTTTTATTTCTTTATAAAAAAATGTAAATTTTGTTTAAATAATTTTATTTTCATGAAATCTAATTAGAAATGTAGTTTTAAAATTTTTCGGTCGATTATTTTTAAAATTATACCAAAAAAACGTTTTTCTTAAAAATCACACAAAAACTGCAGAAACTTTTTTATTTCTTTATAAAAAAATGTAAATTTTGTTTAAATAATTTTATTTTCATGAAATCTAATTAGAAATGTAGTTTTAAAATTTTTCGGACGATTACTTTTAAAATTATATCAAAAAAACGTTATTTTTTAGAAATAATGCGTTTTTCTTAAAAATCAAACAAAAACTGCTGTAACTTTTTTATTTCCTTATAAAAAAATGTAAATTTTGTTTAAATAATTTTATTTTCATGAAATCTAATTAGAAATGTAGTTTTAAAATTTTTCGGACGATTACTTTTAAAATTATATCAAAAAAACGTTATTTTTTAGAAATAATGCGTTTTTCTTAAAAATCAAACAAAAACTGCTGTAACTTTTTTATTTCTTCATAAAAAAATGTAAATTTTGTTTAAATAATTTTATTTTCATGAAATCTAATTAGAAATGTAGTTTTAAAATTTTTCGGTCGATTATTTTTAAAATTATACCAAAAAAACGTTTTTCTTAAAATTCACACAAAAACTGCAGAAACTTTTTTATTTCTTTATAAAAAAATGTAAATTTTGTTTAAATAATTTTATTTTCATGAAATCTAATTAGAAATGTAGTTTTAAAATTTTTCGGACGATTACTTTTAAAATTATATCAAAAAAACGTTATTTTTTAGAAATAATGCGTTTTTCTTAAAAATCCAACAAAAACTGCTGTAACTTTTTTATTTCTTTATAAAAAAATGTAAATTTTGTTTAAATAATTTTATTTTCATGAAATCTAATTAGAAATGTAGTTTTAAAATTTTTCGGTCGATTATTTTTAAAATTATACCAAAAAAACGTTTTTCTTAAAAATCACACAAAAACTGCAGAAACTTTTTTATTTCATTATAAAAAAATGTAAATTTTGTTTAAATAATATTATTTTCATGAAATCTAATTAGAAATGTAGTTTTAAAATTTTTCGGACGATTACTTTTAAAATTATATCAAAAAAACGTTATTTTTTAGAAATAATGCGTTTTTCTTAAAAATCAAACAAAAACTGCTGTAACTTTTTTATTTCTTTATAAAAAAATGTAAATTTTATTTAAATAATTTTATTTTCATGAAATCTAATTAGAAATGTAGTTTTAAAATTTTTCGGTCGATTATTTTTAAAATTATACCAAAAAAACGTTTTTCTTAAAAATCAAACTAAAACTGCTGTAACTTTTTTATTTCTTTATAAAAAAATGTAAATTTTGTTTAAATAATTTTATTTTCATGAAATCTAATTAGAAATGTAGTTTTAAAATTTTTCGGACGATTACTTTTAAAATTATATCAAAAAACCGTTATTTTTTAGAAATAATGCGTTTTTCTTAAAAATCAAACAAAAACTGCTGTAACTTTTTTATTTCTTTATAAAAAAATGTAAATTTTTTTTAAATAATTTTATTTTCATGAAATCTAATTAGAAATGTAGTTTTAAAATTTTTCGGTCGATTATTTTTAAAATTATACCAAAAAAACGTTTTTCTTAAAAATCACACAAAAACTGCAGAAACTTTTTTATTTCTTTATAAAAAAATGTAAATTTTGTTTAAATAATTTTATTTTAATGAAATCTAATTAGAAATGTAGTTTTAAAATTTTTCGGACGATTACTTTTAAAATTATATCAAAAAAACGTTATTTTTTAGAAATAATGCGTTTTTCTTAAAAATCAAACAAAAACTGCTGTAACTTTTTTATTTCTTTATAAAAAAATGTAAATTTTGTTTAAATAATTTTATTTTCATGAAATCTAATTAGAAATGTAGTTTTAAAATTTTTCGGTCGATTATTTTTAAAATTATACCAAAAAAACGTTTTTCTTAAAAATCACACAAAAACTGCAGAAACTTTTTTATTTCTTTATAAAAAAATGTAAATTTTGTTTAAATAATTTTATTTTCATGAAATCTAATTAGAAATGTAGTTTTAAAATTTTTCGGACGATTACTTTTAAAATTATATCAAAAAAACGTTATTTTTTAGAAATAATGCGTTTTTCTTAAAAATCAAACAAAAACTGCTGTAACTTTTTTATTTCTTTATAAAAAAATGTAAATTTTGTTTAAATAATTTTATTTTCATGAAATCTAATTAGAAATGTAGTTTTAAAATTTTTCGGACGATTACTTTTAAAATTATATCAAAAAAACGTTATTTTTTAGAAATAATGCGTTTTTCTTAAAAATCAAACAAAAACTGCTGTAACTTTTTTATTTCTTTATAAAAAAATGTAAATTTTGTTTAAATAATTTTATTTTCATGAAATCTAATTAGAAATGTAGTTTTAAAATTTTTCGGTCGATTATTTTTAAAATTATACCAAAAAAACGTTTTTCTTAAAAATCACACAAAAACTGCAGAAACTTTTTTATTTCTTTATAAAAAAATGTAAATTTTGTTTAAATAATTTTATTTTCATGAAATCTAATTAGAAATGTAGTTTTAAAATTTTTCGGTCGATTATTTTTAAAATTATACCAAAAAAACGTTTTTCTTAAAAATCACACAAAAACTGCAGAAACTTTTTTATTTCTTTATAAAAAAATGTAAATTTTGTTTAAATAATTTTATTTTCATGAAATCTAATTAGAAATGTAGTTTTAAAATTTTTCGGACGATTACTTTTAAAATTATATCAAAAAAACGTTATTATTTAGAAATAATGCGTTTTTCTTAAAAATCAAACAAAAACTGATGTAACTTTTTTATTTCTTTATAAAAAAATGTAAATTTTGTTTAAATAATTTTATTTTCATGAAATCTAATTAGAAATGTAGTTTTAAAATTTTTCGGTCGATTATTTTTAAAATTATACCAAAAAAACGTTTTTCTTAAAAATCACACAAAAACTGCAGAAACTTTTTTATTTCTTTATAAAAAAATGTAAATTTTGTTTATATAATTTTATTTTCATGAAATCTAATTAGAAATGTAGTTTTAAAATTTTTCGGACGATTACTTTTAAAATTATATCAAAAAAACGTTATTTTTTAAAAATAATGCGTTTTTCTTAAAAATCAAACAAAAACTGCTGTAACTTTTTTATTTCTTTATAAAAAAATGTAAATTTTGTTTAAATAATTTTATTTTCATGAAATCTAATTAGAAATGTAGTTTTAAAATTTTTCGGTCGATTATTTTTAAAATTATACCAAAAAAACGTTTTTCTTAAAAATCACACAAAAACTGCAGAAACTTTTTTATTTCTTTATAAAAAAATGTAAATTTTGTTTAAATAATTTTATTTTCATGAAATCTAATTAGAAATGTAGTTTTAAAATTTTTCTGTCTATTATTTTTGAAATTATACCAAAAAAACGTTATTTTTTAGAAATAATGCGTTTTTCTTAAAAATCAAACAAAAACTGCTGTAACTTTTTTATTTCTTTATAAAAAAATGTAAATTTTGTTTAAATAATTTTATTTTCATGAAATCTAATTAGAAATGTAGTTTTAAAATTTTTCGGTCGATTATTTTTAAAATTATACCAAAAAAACGTTTTTCTTAAAAATCACACAAAAACTGCAGAAACTTTTTTATTTCTTTATAAAAAAATGTAAATTTTGTTTAAATAAGTTTATTTTCATGAAACCTAATTAGAAATGTAGTTTTAAAATTTTTCTGTCTATTATTTTTGAAATTATACCAAAAAAACGTTATTTTTTAGAAATAATGCGTTTTTCTTAAAAATCAAACAAAAACTGCTGTAACTTTTTTATTTCTTTATAAAAAAATGTAAATTTTGTTTAAATAATTTTATTTTCATGAAATCTAATTAGAAATGTAGTTTTAAAATTTTTCGGACGATTACTTTTAAAATTATATCAAAAAAACGTTATTTTTTAGAAATAATGCGTTTTTCTTAAAAATCAAACAAAAACTGCTGTAACTTTTTTATTTCTTTATAAAAAAATGTAAATTTTGTTTAAATTATTTTATTTTCATGAAATCTAATTAGAAATGTAGTTTTAAAATTTTTCGGTCGATTATTTTTAAAATTATACCAAAAAAACGTTTTTCTTAAAAATCACACAAAAACTGCAGAAACTTTTTTATTTCTTTATAAAAAAATGTAAATTTTGTTTAAATAATTTTATTTTCATGAAATCTAATTAGAAATGTAGTTTTAAAATTTTTCGGACGATTACTTTTAAAATTATATCAAAAAAACGTTATTTTTTAGAAATAATGCGTTTTTCTTAAAAATCAAACAAAAACTGCTGTAACTTTTTTATTTCTTTATAAAAAAATGTAAATTTTGTTTAAATAATTTTATTTTCATGAAATCTAATTAGAAATGTAGTTTTAAAATTTTTCGGTCGATTATTTTTAAAATTATACCAAAAAAACGTTTTTCTTAAAAATCACACAAAAACTGCAGAAACTTTTTTATTTCTTTATAAAAAAATGTAAATTTTCTTTAAATAATTTTATTTTCATGAAATCTAATTAGAAATGTAGTTTTAAAATTTTTCTGTCTATTATTTTTGAAATTATACCAAAAAAACGTTATTTTTTAGAAATAATGCGTTTTTCTTAAAAATCAAACAAAAACTGCTGTAACTTTTTTATTTCTTTATAAAAAAATGTAAATTTTGTTTAAATAATTTTATTTTCATGAAATCTAATTAGAAATCTAGTTTTAAAATTTTTCTGTCGATTATTTTTAAAATTATACCAAAAAAACGTTATTTTTTAGAAATAATGCGTTTTTCTTAAAAATCAAACAAAAACTGCTGTAACTTTTTTATTTCTTTATAAAAAAATGTAAATTTTGTTTAAATAATTTTATTTTCATGAAATCTAATTAGAAATGTAGTTTTAAAATTTTTCGGACGATTACTTTTAAAATTATATCAAAAAAAACGTTATTTTTTAGAAATAATGCGTTTTTCTTAAAAATCAAACAAAAACTGCCGTAACTTTTTTATTTCTTTATAAAAAAATGTAAATTTTGTTTAAATAATTTTATTTTCATGAAATCTAATTAGAAATGTAGTTTTAAAATTTTTCTCTCGATTATTTTTAAAATTATACCAAAAAACGTTTTTCTTAAAAATCACACAAAAACTGCAGAAACTTTTTTATTTCTTTATAAAAAAATGTAAATTTTGTTTAAATAATTTTATTTTCATGAAATCTAATTAGAAATGTAGTTTTAAAATTTTTCGGACGATTACTTTTAAAATTATATCAAAAAAACGTTATTTTTTAGAAATAATGCGTTTTTCTTAAAAATCAAACAAAAACTGCCGTAACTTTTTTATTTCTTTATAAAAAAATGTAAATTTTGTTTAAATAATTTTATTTTCATGAAATCTAATTAGAAATATAGTTTTAAAATTTTTCGGACGATTATTTTTAAAATTATACCAAAAAAACGTTTTTCTTAAAAATCACACAAAAACTGCAGAAACTTTTTTATTTCTTTATAGAAAAATGTAAATTTTGTTTAAATAATTTTATTTTCATGAAATCTAATTAGAAATGTAGTTTTAAAATTTTTCGGACGATTACTTTTAAAATTATATCAAAAAAACGTTATTTTTTAGAAATAATGCGTTTTTCTTAAAAATCAAACTAAAACTGCTGTAACTTTTTTATTTCTTTATAAAAAAATGTAAATTTTGTTTAAATAATTTTATTTTCATGAAATCTAATTAGAAATGTAGTTTTAAAATTTTTCGGTCGATTATTTTTAAAATTATACCAAAAAAACGTTTTTCTTAAAAATCACACAAAAACTGCAGAAACTTTTTTATTTCTTTATAAAAAAATGTAAATTTTGTTTAAATAATATTATTTTCATGAAATCTAATTAGAAATGTAGTTTTAAATTATTTCGGACGATTACTTTTAAAATTATATCAAAAAAACGTTATTTTTTAGAAATAATGCGTTTTTCTTAAAAATCAAACAAAAACTGCTGTAACTTTTTTATTTCTTTATAAAAAAATGTAAATTTTGTTTAAATAATTTTATTTTCATGAAATCTAATTAGAAATGTAGTTTTAAAATTTTTCTGTCGATTATTTTTAAAATTATACCAAAAAAACGTTATTTTTTAGAAATAATGCGTTTTTCTTAAAAATCAAACAAAAACTGCTGTAACTTTTTTATTTCTTTATAAAAAAATGTAAATTTTGTTTAAATAATTTTTTTTTCATGAAATCTAATTAGAAATGTAGTTTTAAAATTTTTCGGTCGATTATTTTTAAAATTATACCAAAAAAACGTTTTTCTTAAAAATCACACAAAAACTGCAGAAACTTTTTTATTTCCTTATAAAAAAATGTAAATTTTGTTTAAATAATATTATTTTCATGAAATCTAATTAGAAATGTAGTTTTAAAATTTTTCGGACGATTACTTTTAAAATTATATCAAAAAAACGTTATTTTTTAGAAATAATGCGTTTTTCTTAAAAATCAAACAAAAACTGCTGTAACTTTTTTATTTCTTTATAAAAAAATGTAAATTTTGTTTAAATAATATTATTTTCATGAAATCTAATTAGAAATGTAGTTTTAAAATTTTTCGGACGATTACTTTTAAAATTATATCAAAAAAACGTTATTTTTTAGAAATAATGCGTTTTTCTTAAAAATCAAACAAAAACTGCTGTAACTTTTTTATTTCATTATAAAAAAATGTAAATTTTGTTTAAATAATTTTATTTTCATGAAATCTAATTAGAAATGTAGTTTTAAAATTTTTCTGTCGATAATTTTTAAAATTATACCAAAAAAACGTTATTTTTTAGAAATAATGCGTTTTTCTTAAAAATCAAACTAAAACTGCTGTAACTTTTTTATTTCTTTATAAAAAAATGTAAATTTTGTTTAAATAATTTTATTTTCATGAAATCTAATTAGAAATGTAGTTTTAAAATTTTTCGGTCGATTATTTTTAAAATTATACCAAAAAAACGTTTTTCTTAAAAATCACCCAAAAACAGCAGAAACTTTTTTATTTCTTTATAAAGAATTGTAAATTTTGTTTAAATAATATAATTTTCATGAAATCTAATTAGAAATGTAGTTTTAAAATTTTTCGGACGATTACTTTTAAAATTATATCAAAAAAACCTTATTTTTTAGAAATAATGCGTTTTTCTTAAAAATCAAACTAAAACTGCTGTAACTTTTTTATTTCTTTATAAAAAAATGTAAATTTTGTTTAAATAATTTTATTTTCATGAAATCTAATTAGAAATGTAGTTTTAAAATTTTTCGGACGATTACTTTTAAAATTATATCAAAAAAACCTTATTTTTTAGAAAGAATGCGTTTTTCTTAAAAATCAAACTAAAACTGCTGTAACTTTTTTATTTCTTTATAAAAAAATGTAAATTTTGTTTAAATAATTTTATTTTCATGAAATCTAATTAGAAATGTAGTTTTAAAATTTTTCGGTCGATTATTTTTAAAATTATACCAAAAAAACGTTTTTCTTAAAAATCACACAAAAACTGCAGAAACTTTTTTATTTCTTTATAAAAAAATGTAAATTTTCTTTAAATAATTTTATTTTCATGAAATCTAATTAGAAATGTAGTTTTAAAATTTTTCGGTCGATTATTTTTAAAATTATACCAAAAAAACGTTTTTCTTAAAAATCACACAAAAACTGCAGAAACTTTTTTATTTCTTTATAAAAAAATGTAAATTTTGTTTAAATAATTTTATTTTCATGAAATCTAATTAGAAATGTAGTTTTAAAATTTTTCGGACGATTACTTTTAAAATTATATCAAAATAACCTTATTTTTTAGAAATAATGCGTTTTTCTTAAAAATCAAACTAAAACTGCTATAACTTTTTTATTTCTTTATAAAAAAATGTAAATTTTGTTTAAATAATTTTATTTTCATGAAATCTAATTAGAAATGTAGTTTTAAAATTTTTCGGACGATTACTTTTAAAATTATATCAAAAAAACCTTATTTTTTAGAAATAATGCGTTTTTCTTAAAAATCAAACTAAAACTGCTGTAACTTTTTTATTTCTTTATAAAAAAATGTAAATTTTGTTTAAATTATTTTATTTTCATGAAATCTAATTAGAAATGTAGTTTTAAAATTTTTCGGTCGATTATTTTTAAAATTATACCAAAAAAACGTTTTTCTTAAAAATCACACAAAAACTGCAGAAACTTTTTTATTTCTTTATAAAAAAATGTAAATTTTCTTTAAATAATTTTATTTTCATGAAATCTAATTAGAAATGTAGTTTTAAAATTTTTCGGTCGATTATTTTTAAAATTATACCAAAAAAACGTTTTTCTTAAAAATCACACAAAAACTGCAGAAACTTTTTTATTTCTTTATAAAAAAATGTAAATTTTGTTTAAATAATTTTATTTTCATGAAATCTAATTAGAAATGTAGTTTTAAAATTTTTCGGACGATTACTTTTAAAATTATATCAAAAAAACGTTATTTTTTAGAAATAATGCGTTTTTCTTAAAAATCAAACTAAAACTGCTGTAACTTTTTTATTTCTTTATAAAAAAATGTAAATTTTGTTTAAATAATTTTATTTTCATAAAATCTAATTAGAAATGTAGTTTTAAAATTTTTCGGTCGATTATTTTTAAAATTATACCAAAAAAACGTTTTTCTTAAAAATCACACAAAAACTGCAGAAACTTTTTTATTTCTTTATAAAAAAATGTAAATTTTGTTTAAATAATATTATTTTCATGAAATCTAATTAGAAATGTAGTTTTAAAATTTTTCGGACGATTACTTTTAAAATTATATCAAAAAAACGTTATTTTTTAGAAATCACCCAAAAACTGCAGAAACTTTTTTATTTCTTTATAAAAAAATGTAAATTTTGTTTAAATAATATAATTTTCATGAAATCTAATTAGAAATGTAGTTTTAAAATTTTTCGGACGATTACTTTTAAAATTATATCAAAAAAACGTTATTTTTTAGAAATAATGCGTTTTTCTTAAAAATCAAACAAAAACTGCTGTAACTTTTTTATTTCTTTATAAAAAAATGTAAATTTTGTTTAAATAATATTATTTTCATGAAATCTAATTAGAAATGTAGTTTTAAAATTTTTCGGACGATTACTTTTAAAATTATATCAAAAAAACGTTATTTTTTAGAAATAATGCGTTTTTCTTAAAAATCAAACAAAAACTGCTGTAACTTTTTTATTTCTTTATAAAAAAATGTAAATTTTGTTTAAATAATTTTATTTTCATGAAATCTAATTAGAAATGTTGTTTTAAAATTTTTCGGTCGATTATTTTTAAAATTATACCAAAAAAACGTTTTTCTTAAAAATCAAACTAAAACTGCTGTAACTTTTTTATTTCTTTATAAAAAAATGTAAATTTTGTTTAAATAATATTACTTTCATGAAGTCTAATTAGAAATGTAGTTTTAAAATTTTTCGGACGATTACTTTTAAAATTATATCAAAAAAACTTTATTTTTTAGAAATAATGCGTTTTTCTTAAAAATCAAACAAAAACTGCTGTAACTTTTTTATTTCTTTATAAAAAAATGTAAATTTTGTTTAAATAATTTTATTTTCATGAAATCTAATTAGAAATGTAGTTTTAAAATTTTTCGGTCGATTATTTTTAAAATTATACCAAAAAAACGTTTTTCTTAAAAATCACACAAAAACTGCAGAAACTTTTTTATTTCTTTATAAAAAAATGTAAATTTTGTTTAAATAATTTTATTTTCATGAAATCTAATTAGAAATGTAGTTTTAAAATTTTTCGGACGATTACTTTTAAAATTATATCAAAAAAACGTTATTTTTTAGAAATAATGCGTTTTTCTTAAAAATCAAACAAAAACTGCTGTAACTTTTTTATTTCTTTATAAAAAATGTAAATTTTGTTTAAATAATTTTATTTTCATGAAATCTAATTAGAAATGTAGTTTTAAAATTTTTCGGTCGATTATTTTTAAAATTATACCAAAAAAACGTTTTTCTTAAAAATCACACAAAAACGGCAGAAACTTTTTTATTTCTTTATAAAAAAATGTAAATTTTGTTTAAATAATTTTATTTTCATGAAATCTAATTAGAAATGTAGTTTTAAAATTTTTCGGACGATTACTTTTAAAATTATATCAAAAAAACGTTATTTTTTAGAAATAATGCGTTTTTCCTAAAAATCAAACAAAAACTGCTGTAACTTTTTTATTTCTTTATAAAAAAATGTAAATTTTGTTTAAATAATTTTATTTTCATGAAATCTAATTAGAAATGTAGTTTTAAAATTTTTCGGTCGATTATTTTTAAAATTATACCAAAAAAACGTTTTTCTTAAAAATCACACAAAAACTGCAGAAACTTTTTTATTTCTTTATAAAAAAATGTAAATTTTGTTTAAATAATATTATTTTCATGAAATCTAATTAGAAATGTAGTTTTAAAATTTTTCGGACGATTACTTTTAAAATTATATCAAAAAAACGTTATTTTTTAGAAATAATGCGTTTTTCTTAAAAATCAAACAAAAACTGCTGTAACTTTTTTATTTCTTTATAAAAAAATGTAAATTTTGTTTAAATAATATTATTTTCATGAAATCTAATTAGAAATGTAGTTTTAAAATTTTTCGGACGATTACTTTTAAAATTATATCAAAAAAACGTTATTTTTTAGAAATAATGCGTTTTTCTTAAAAATCAAACAAAAACTGCTGTAACTTTTTTATTTCTTTATAAAAAAATGTAAATTTTGTTTAAATAATTTTATTTTCATGAAATCTAATTAGAAATGTAGTTTTAAAATTTTTCGGTCGATTATTTTTAAAATTATACCAAAAAAACGTTTTTCTTAAAAATCAAACTAAAACTGCTGTAACTTTTTTATTTCTTTATAAAAAAATGTAAATTTTGTTTAAATAATATTACTTTCATGAAGTCTAATTAGAAATGTAGTTTTAAAATTTTTCGGACGATTACTTTTAAAATTATATCAAAAAAACTTTATTTTTTAGAAATAATGCGTTTTTCTTAAAAATCAAACAAAAACTGCTGTAACTTTTTTATTTCTTTATAAAAAAATGTAAATTTTGTTTAAATAATTTTATTTTCATGAAATCTAATTAGAAATGTAGTTTTAAAATTTTTCGGTCGATTATTTTTAAAATTATACCAAAAAAACGTTTTTCTTAAAAATCACACAAAAACTGCAGAAACTTTTTTATTTCTTTATAAAAAAATGTAAATTTTGTTTAAATAATTTTATTTTCATGAAATCTAATTAGAAATGTAGTTTTAAAATTTTTCGGACGATTACTTTTAAAATTATATCAAAAAAACGTTATTTTTTAGAAATAATGCGTTTTTCTTAAAAATCAAACAAAAACTGCTGTAACTTTTTTATTTCTTTATAAAAAATGTAAATTTTGTTTAAATAATTTTATTTTCATGAAATCTAATTAGAAATGTAGTTTTAAAATTTTTCGGTCGATTATTTTTAAAATTATACCAAAAAAACGTTTTTCTTAAAAATCACACAAAAACGGCAGAAACTTTTTTATTTCTTTATAAAAAAATGTAAATTTTGTTTAAATAATTTTATTTTCATGAAATCTAATTAGAAATGTAGTTTTAAAATTTTTCGGACGATTACTTTTAAAATTATATCAAAAAAACGTTATTTTTTAGAAATAATGCGTTTTTCCTAAAAATCAAACAAAAACTGCTGTAACTTTTTTATTTCTTTATAAAAAAATGTAAATTTTGTTTAAATAATTTTATTTTCATGAAATCTAATTAGAAATGTAGTTTTAAAATTTTTCGGTCGATTATTTTTAAAATTATACCAAAAAAACGTTTTTCTTAAAAATCACACAAAAACTGCAGAAACTTTTTTATTTCTTTATAAAAAAATGTAAATTTTGTTTAAATAATATTATTTTCATGAAATCTAATTAGAAATGTAGTTTTAAAATTTTTCGGACGATTACTTTTAAAATTATATCAAAAAAACGTTATTTTTTAGAAATAATGCGTTTTTCTTAAAAATCAAACAAAAACTGCTGTAACTTTTTTATTTCTTTATAAAAAAATGTAAATTTTGTTTAAATAATATTATTTTCATGAAATCTAATTAGAAATGTAGTTTTAAAATTTTTCGGACGATTACTTTTAAAATTATATCAAAAAAACGTTATTTTTTAGAAATAATGCGTTTTTCTTAAAAATCAAACAAAAACTGCTGTAACTTTTTTATTTCTTTATAAAAAAATGTAAATTTTGTTTAAATAATTTTATTTTCATGAAATCTAATTAGAAATGTAGTTTTAAAATTTTTCGGTCGATTATTTTTAAAATTATACCAAAAAAACGTTTTTCTTAAAAATCAAACTAAAACTGCTGTAACTTTTTTATTTCTTTATAAAAAAATGTAAATTTTGTTTAAATAATATTATTTTCATGAAATCTAATTAGAAATGTAGTTTTAAAATTTTTCGGACGATTACTTTTAAAATTATATCAAAAAAACGTTATTTTTTAGAAATAATGCGTTTTTCTTAAAAATCAAACAAAAACTGCTGTAACTTTTTTATTTCTTTATAAAAAAATGTAAATTTTGTTTAAATAATTTTATTTTCATGAAATCTAATTAGAAATGTAGTTTTAAAATTTTTCGGTCGATTATTTTTAAAATTATACCAAAAAAACGTTTTTCTTAAAAATCACACAAAAACTGCAGAAACTTTTTTATTTCTTTATAAAAAAATGTAAATTTTGTTTAAATAATTTTATTTTCATGAAATCTAATAAGAAACGTAGTTTTAAAATTTTTCGGACGATTACTTTTAAAATTATATCAAAAAAACGTTATTTTTTAGAAATAATGCGTTTTTCTTAAAAATCAAACAAAAACTGCTGTAACTTTTTTATTTCTTTATAAAAAAATGTAAATTTTGTTTAAATAATTTTATTTTCATGAAATCTAATTAGAAATGTAGTTTTAAAATTTTTCGGTCGATTATTTTTAAAATTATACCAAAAAAACGTTTTTCTTAAAAATCACACAAAAACTGCAGAAACTTTTTTATTTCTTTATAAAAAAATGTAAATTTTGTTTAAATAATTTTATTTTCATGAAATCTAATTAGAAATGTAGTTTTAAAATTTTTCGGACGATTACTTTTAAAATTATATCAAAAAAACGTTATTTTTTAGAAATAATGCGTTTTTCCTAAAAATCAAACAAAAACTGCTGTAACTTTTTTATTTCTTTATAAAAAAATGTAAATTTTGTTTAAATAATTTTATTTTCATGAAATCTAATTAGAAATGTAGTTTTAAAATTTTTCGGTCGATTATTTTTAAAATTATACCAAAAAAACGTTTTTCTTAAAAATCACACAAAAACTGCAGAAACTTTTTTATTTCTTTATAAAAAAATGTAAATTTTGTTTAAATAATATTATTTTCATGAAATCTAATTAGAAATGTAGTTTTAAAATTTTTCGGACGATTACTTTTAAAATTATATCAAAAAAACGTTATTTTTTAGAAATAATGCGTTTTTCTTAAAAATCAAACAAAAACTGCTGTAACTTTTTTATTTCTTTATAAAAAAATGTAAATTTTGTTTAAATAATATTATTTTCATGAAATCTAATTAGAAATGTAGTTTTAAAATTTTTCGGACGATTACTTTTAAAATTATATCAAAAAAACGTTATTTTTTAGAAATAATGCGTTTTTCTTAAAAATCAAACAAAAACTGCTGTAACTTTTTTATTTCTTTATAAAAAATGTAAATTTTGTTTAAATAATTTTATTTTCATGAAATCTAATTAGAAATGTAGTTTTAAAATTTTTCGGTCGATTATTTTTATAATTATACCAAAAAAACGTTTTTCTTAAAAATCAAACTAAAACTGCTGTAACTTTTTTATTTCTTTATAAAAAAATGTAAATTTTGTTTAAATAATATTATTTTCATGAAATCTAATTAGAAATGTAGTTTTAAAATTTTTCGGACGATTACTTTTAAAATTATATCAAAAAAACGTTATTTTTTAGAAATAATCTGTTTTTCTTAAAAATCAAACAAAAACTGCTGTAACTTTTTTATTTCTTTATAAAAAAATGTAAATTAC